>JANHZU010006571.1:45673-85462 GCA_032468055.1 Acrochordus granulatus | reverse complement strand
GGAGGTAATGGGAACAGCTGAACCCAGAAGGCAGCAAAAGAGGTGAGGAGCTGTTTTGGGCTAAGCCAACGTTGCCCTCCAAGACACTCCAACTGCTTTTTGCTGAAGATGGGGTAAGATCATTCATTCTGAGCCCCTTCCCAAATCTTCATGGCCTTATACATACAGTGGTAGGAGGGTCAGGAGGTAATGGGAACAGCTGAACCCAGAAGGCAGCAAAAGAGGTGAGGAGCTGTTTTGGGCTAAGCCAACGTTGCCCAGTCCAGCAAGTCGTTTAATAGAGACCGGAAGCTTGGGGCTTGTTCAGCTGCTGGCACAGAGATAAAAAATTAGAAAGGCCCTGTGAAAATAGAGCTAATTTCAGTGATTATGCAGAATACTCTAAAATGGTGATTTCCCTCCTAACTGAAGCACAGATGATCATGTAAGCGGAACATAACATATTTGTTAATATGCTAACAATACATGCAGAATGACAGGTTATCGTGTGAACATTCCCTATATGATCTGCTTAGCCTGGTTAACAGGTGCGAGGCATTCCGTTTTTTGCCTCCTTTCTTTCCAGCGATACAGCGTGTTAACCAGCCTGCTAAAGCTCCCATAGTCTTCTAGGAAAGCAACTATTTTTTACATTCAGTAAAGTCAAGTTGTCCAAGTCAAATTGCACAGGCAATGGAAGAAAATCAAGGGCTCGATAAATTGACAAGAAGGGGACCATAGCAGAAGAGCAACTGTGACTGCAATCCTAGATGTTACGTCAAACTCTTTCACCGAAACTCAGAATATTCATAAATAAATGAAGGAGTACAATGATCATGCTAATCTCTAATAGGATTGTAATAATAAAAAAAAAAAACCTAATAGGTTTGGGAGCTGAACTTCAGATCTTCTACACAGCACCTCTCTGTGATGCATTAAAACAGTTAATGTTTTTTTCAGATTTCTGTAGAAGCTTGCATTTTGGGTGGTCTTCAAAGTCAGCCCTATATAAAATAGCAAAAGTCCAACCAATATCCATTAGGAAATGGTGGGGGCATCAGAAACTGCCATCAACTAATTCAGAGCATTTTGGTTCATCTAGCCCCATACTGCTTCACAGTTACCAGGATTTCAGGCCAGAGGTTTCTCAGAATACTCAAAGATGTCTGAAACCAAGCTTGGGGCCTTGTGTGTACAGCAGTAAACATCCAGATCAAACTACAGGTCTTCTGGCTTGTTCTCCTGGCTTGCTCTTGAGGGTTGCCATGCACAGTTCCTTTTCTACTCTTGGCTGACCACAGTAAAAAAGGAAATGTGCATCCCAACCCTCAAGAAGGCTCTTCTATCTTCAGGAGTTATAGAGAAGATGACCCAAGTCATTTTGAACTTTTTTTGCCATTACAGTGTTGTTGCGAGAAGGAAGTGTGAACAACACTAATTTCACTTTTGGTGGGGCATATTTGGGCAAGAGGTTCTCTGGAGGCTTACCTCAGCTGAAACCCCTTTCTACCACTGCTCCCACTATCCATTCACGTATTTCTTCCTTAGGTCCCCCAAAGTGCCACCTCCCTAAGGAAAAAGGTATAATTTTCTTTGTACCCTTCAGCAGTTGCCAGATGAACAAATACCATGAGACTCTGGAGACTGCTGAGACAGAGAATGGTCCCCTTCTGGGTCTCCATGGGCATCTAAAGATACAAAACCAGGTGGTTGGAGCAAGAGAAGAAAGGAAGGTGGAAATCCCAGAGTTTTCCAAGCTACACAGCTGTAGAATATATTTCTGAGCTGAAAACAATAAATTTTCATTAAAAAGCAACAGGAAGAAAGAGGAGCCAAAAGCAAATGACGAAGGTGTTTAGGTTAATTAAGACTGATGGAAACAAATGTGATTAAGTATTAATCACTCACTACTTACTGTCCACAACAGCATTAAAACTGGCCTATCCCAATTTCACTTTCATAAGCCAAGCATATGAACAACGTTATGAGTTTTATCTCTTCTCTTCCTCAACCTTTTTTTAAAAAGAAAAATAATAATAAGGGCATGTGGGAGGAGAATAAGGAAGCAGATCGGATACATAAATGAAGTAAGCTTTTTTCCAGTACAAAATGACATTTTTTGACATTTGAAGGCATTCATTATTCATACATTGTTGGAGCCATACTTTCTAAAACAATGTCTTTGCTGATGCTGGATCTAGGATTCCAAAAACAATGAGAATTTCTGATAGAAAACTCAGTACAGTTGGAAAATCCATGCGTTGTTCCTTTTTTTTTCTTTAAAAATAAACTTTGCCTATAAATGCTATTATTAATTGGGTGATACCATTAGTGTATATCTGTAGACTTTACACAGATGGATCTATCAAAGACTAGGGTGAAAATTATCAGCATAAAGATTTCAAATTTTTCTTTCAGTTGGTCTAAGAACAAGTTTGGCTTTTTCATCCATTTTTAGCTGTTTCTATTTATGTTGGACTCACTATGAATGCCCAGTGATAAGAAAAGCAGGGCATAAAATGAAATATTAAGAGGACCAGGTCTGAGGCATACACATTCAAGATGTCAACCTCTTAAAAAATATGGATGAACTATAAGAATGTGGCAGAGGTTTTGAGAAGGCAGGTAAAAAAATCATCTCATTAGTGACACTGAAGAAGCCAGCAGTGTTTACAACACATAGCATAGCTCCAAGCTTCCTTCCCATGGAGTCAATATCCTCTAAAGGCTCATAAAAAATGCCATTAACTTTTCTGTAAGTTGTCTCAACTTGAAAATCCAATCCATTTCACAAAGGGTTAATGTTCTCCTCTTCACCAACAGTACCATCACTACCACCAGCACCTCCACAAAAACTGTAGCTGTCTTATTTTGATTCTCCAACCTCTTTGGGAACACTTCTCAGTCACAAACCTCAACTAAAAGTCACTGTTCAAAATCCACTCTTCCGTCTGCTCCATTTCCTGCTTTTTGATTAAGACGATCCATCTTGCCAGCTGGGGTGCATTGGCACCTTTCCATCTTGCCATATTCTCCTTTCCTTCATTTCCTTCCTTATAAGAGTCTTTGAAACAGAATGGCAATGTTGATGTTGAGATAAAGAGCATTAACCACACAGTCTCCAGTTTTCTCATCCTGCCCACATTTTGTTGAGTTAGGGCAGCGTTTCTCAACCTTGGTAGCTTCAAGATGGGTGGACTTCAGCTCCAGAATTTGCCAGCCAGCAACTACTGAACTTTTGTTTCTAAGGTCTACTTTTCTGCCTTCAAAGAAGACACATTTTATGCATACTGCATATCAGGTAAGGATTATTGCACTAGAAAAGTTTAGTCTGGAAACACTCTTAGCAGTTCTTAAAAGTTGCAGGAGCATTTTTCGAATCTGGGTCCTCCAGTTCTTAAACTAGTCTTGTAAGAAAGGAAGACAGATTGCATGTTTAGGATCATATGAGGCCATCTCAAACTACCAACTTACAATGTGTTTCCAAAATTTTTGAAAAAAAGATGCAGAAAAAAATTCAAAGAATTAGAATGGTTGGTAGAAATCTCCCCATCCATCACATCATTAAAACCTAATGAGTCTGTGACAGCTTCAGGAGAATGTGCTGGTATAGATGCAGGCGCGATGCATCCAGCTTTGAAAGTAGTGATCGATGCATTTCCAAACAGAATAATTTGTGTACATCAACATCCGATGGAAGATTGGGCAAAAGTGCCATCTCAGAATGAAATTAAGGCTATACTGTCCAACATTTTCTGTCTTCTTGAAAGAAGATGCTAATAAGAAAGCAGGGTGGATAATATGAATATCCTCCATGCTGGTTACATTTTTTCTAGGTCCAAAAGTCTTCAAGATGCCCAAGAAATGTTCTCTGTTGACTGACATCAAAATTGTGGTTGTGTGATGGAATGTGCATCTGCAGCAGCAGAGGGGCAGGATTTGGCTAACTCATAGCTTTCCTGGAAAGAGACCTGGATCAAGAGACTGGCAGTCCTGAGCTGGATGGTGGAAGAGGTTCAGGGCAGCCACCAGAATATATATATATATTCAGGTATATATAGATATACCTTTCAGGGTATATCTAGTAGCTTAGAAATGTACAGCTTTAGTTTGTCAAGATTCTGTCCATTAGGTACAAGCAAATAAAGTATTGGACTCAATTGGATCTCACTGTCTCAACTCTTGGGTTGGACAAGTTGCTTCTATTTTTTTTTGACTTGCAGGTTTCCACCGCCATCTCACCGCCTTTTTACATATTAAGACATCATTAAGAATGACTTTGGTGCCTTACCCAAATAGCTAGAATTCTTCAGTCCTCGTTTAAATCCTGACTCTTCTGAGAACCAATTAATTCAATGCAATTTATTTATTTATTAAATTTATATGCCACCGAAATCCGAACTCTCGGCAGCTAACAACACTAAAACAACAATTAAAAATACTTAAAAATAAAAATAAAATAAAACCATTAAAACAAACCATTAAAATAAATTATGCATTTATTTATTAAATTTATGTGCCGCTGAACAAAAATATGACTCTCAGCAGCTTACAATAAATTATTTCCTGAAATACTGAGAAAAAATTCTTGTGTCTCTTTTTGAGAAGAAGGGACTATACATGATGGTACAATGCTTTGTTAAAACTAAATAGCCTTAATAGCACATGGTCTGACTCTTCAACAATAGCAATGTTAGTATTTGATGCTATATATCCCTTGTGCTTTAAATCATATTCTTTCATTTGGAAAGCCACTATAAAGAAAGACAAAGGCCCTCTGAGTGAAAATAGAGAAAATTTATCCTACTTTCCATATAGCATAAAAAACTCTGAGCAACTAAAAGAGCAGCCAGCCAAATCCCAAAATTTTCACTGTTCTGAATATTTCCATATTTAGGCCATTGAGGGCCCCTGAATATTTCTGCATATGCTTGCCTGTTAAATGCAAAAATCAATATATTTAACCTCAAGAGCACTAATTGCTAAACTACCTTTCCTGTATACGTGCTACAGCTATGCTCCCATAACATCCATCTTCCAAAGTTGCAACCTTGCCCCCATCAACCCATGGCTTTTGATTCACAAATTGTATGTCTTCCTCAACTCAACATTAATGTGATTACAGCTCTCAATCTGAGTTGTAGGGTTAGCCTGTTCAAATAATTATCAGCTCAATTGGCATCCATACTTCTGAAAGGCTAAATACCCTGCATTATAAAATATTATCTTTTTGGTCACAGAGGTGCCCGGATTTCTGCATATCCCCATCTATATTCCTTACCAGTTGTCCAATAATTCTTTTGTCACTGGTCAACTGTATACTTATCTTCATGTATATTCATGAACATTTTCAATCTCTGTAATGTTATACTGTATAAGCATTTGGGTGACCAATCTCTGGATGTATTTATTCTTAATAACAGGAGACCAGTGGTTCACTATAACTTGCCAGCTTTAATAAAATGGTAGATGTTATTGACAGATGACTTTTTCTACCACACAGATTTATGGTACATGCAATACTAACGTTATATTCAAATACTATATTAATCAGAAGAGTCAGTAGAGAGGAGGCTGCTTCTAGTTACCTTAGAGACTGGGCTTTTGTTTCCTTCCTAGCATTTCCACACAGGTGCAGGGTCCACTATTTTTTCAGATCAACTGAGTGTTGATCCGTGGGTTGAGACCAGAATTGACTGATCAGCTTGTTGATCGACCTTAAGGTCATGAGCAAAGAGAGCGTTACTGGCGCAGTCACCCATCCAGCCCCTTTCATGCCTAAGGCAGGACTAGAATTCACAGCCTCCTGATTTTTAGCCTGATGCCATAACCAGTAGACCAAACTAGCTCTTGTTTCCCTTTTTCAGAGATTGTGTTTCTGCAGAATGATTCAAGAAGTCCATGTTTCTTTGTTTCAGCATTTCTGCTAGTTGCCTTGATTAGGAATATTCACTCTGAAAAGCATCATCTTGAGATAGGAGAACTCTGAAAAGAGAAATTCATTTGAAAACAAATTATTCTGGTCCTTCCAAACAGTTTTTGACTCAGGAATTCTCTAATCTTGGAAGTGAAATATTGGAAGGTGGCTAAAGGAAAAGTAACCAAGCCCATGTGATATCTAAAGAAGAAATAGAACCTTGCCAAGATTAGAGAGTTAAGGATTAAAAATCAAATACATTATGAAAATGTTTGTTTCCAGTTCAACCATGTCATTATTTTTAATATACATAACTGATGGTATTGGCCTTAATTTCCATTAAATGTGGTCTCTAGACCTTTTATAGAGCTAGAAAAGCAAAATTGGCCGTCTGGCCTTGAGAAGAATTTAAAGGGGCCTGTGTTTTCTGGTGTAAAATGTGTCTGGGAAAAAATATATAGGGAAAGTAAAGAAAAATAAACCCACTCATTTAAAGGTTTGTCAACAAGCTGACAGAAGGGGGAATGTGATTTTTAAAGTTTACTTCCAGCCCTCGATGGTTTCTGGAAGCTAATCAAGAGTTCAGCCATCAAAAATATATTATTTTGAAGGAGGTTTTCAGAGAAGAGAAGAGAAATTATGAAATCTGTGTCGGGATCCAAATAAAAACATTGCTGACAGATGGCTATCCAGCCTCTGCTTGAAAACTTCTAATGGAGAAGTGTTCTTGGAAGCTTTTCCTAATATTCATCCCATATTTGCCTTCCAGTAACTTGTAATCCTTCCAGGTCCTACAGACTGTGATGAAAGAAAATAGGTCAAGACCTTCCACTGTGTAACCTCCTGAGGTTGCCAACATACCCCCCAATCTCTGACAGGTCTCAGCTTCTTTTGTCCCAAATATCCTTGTTTCCATCTCTGAACCAATTCAGAATTTCCTCTCCATCATTGTCCATCTCAGTCCATCATTCTTCCTCCAACTTTGCCAGCATATCACCTTTTCAGAGAATTTATTCCAGGTGTTCTCAACACAGGTTCTCCAATATGAGCTTATCACAAATTCAATCTACTTCCTACTAGAACTAGCCTCATCAAAGGTTCTTCATTTACAGAAGAATAATCATCATCCTCATCTCATTAAAGTTACTTCATGCTAGAACTAGCCTCATCAAAGACTTTTTGGAGATCTTTTTTCTTTTGGCTCATAACAAACCAACTGCTCTCAGTAAGTTTCTTACTGCCAAAATATCCTTGCCCTTTAAAATAACATTGCTGGAATTTTGGTTGATGGGTAGGTTGGTTTGTTGGTTGATTGCTTGGTTCATTTTGCATGTGACCAAAAATATTCTTTTCCAAAAGCTTTTGTCTGACAATCTGATTTAAAGCCTTCTTTTCCTCAATAATGTTATATATTTGCTATTTGTAGCTTCAGGAATGAAGGGCTAAAGAGGAGGAAGAAAAAATGAGATGGCAATGTAATAGCATTAATGAATAATTGTGCAGTCTCCGGAAATATTTTTTTCTGCTTTATTTAAAAATGCCTGCTGGGAATGGAAAAAGCTAATGCCACTGTGGACTGTAATAAATTTGGAAGAAAGTTGCTTCCCAAGCTTGGGGTACACACAGGTAAACAAGAGAGAGAGAGAGAGAAATAGGGTGGGTCAAAGTATAATATGTCATCTTTATACCTGCAAATGATGAAAACAAAAACTGAATGGAGAAAAATACGTGTAACTGAACTGGACTGAGCACTCCAGATAGAAAGTGTGGCTTGTAACTATGGAATTTACATTTATTTTAAAATGTTTATATGGAGATTTTTAGTTTAGCCTTAACCCAAAGAGGAGTTGCTTGAATAAGCAAACCATTTGGGAGAATAAAAAGGTAAAGGTTTCCCCTTTCAGTTGTGACCGACTCTAAGCGATGGTGCTCATCTCTGATCACAGCCAAAGGAGCCAGAGTTGTCTGAAGATGCTTCTGTGGCATGATTATACACCGAGGTGCATGAAGAACTTGTCAAAGATCACGATTCCATAAAAACAAATCTTTTGCAGAAACAGTTTTGTACCCAAGTCTGTTGCAACAGAACGACAAATACTGGGCACTTTGCTTGCATTGCAACAGGATGCTTATTAAATAAATGCATTTTCATTTGCTTTGGCTATTAATCAAAAGAATGCTCTGCCTCTCAGCTGCTGTTTTAAGCAGACAGGGAAGGATCTAACATCTCTTGGGAGTAACAAAAGAGGCATCCTTTCCCTGGAGAGGGAAATTGATGCTCTCCTTCAAGATGTTGCAGTCTTCTGCAGCTCTTATATGAACTGTAGGTGTTTAAGAAGTATCTTTAAAGAATCTGCTGCCCAATTAATTGGCATAAAAATTTTCACTTCCTAGAGGATATTTTTTATCAATCAGATAGCCCTCTCTCTCATTTTTGTAATTGTCTAATCAACTGTGCCTCTTATCTTTGCAGAACAAGGACTACCCCTACCAATGTAGACTAAATCAGTTACCTGAGGGAGCAAAGAATTAACTACTTCATGTATTACCACTGATTTTTTTGCTTCCATGGAAAAATGCTGAACAAATTTTCTGCCTTAGATATCTGAATAAGAAAGAAAGGCTTGGGTAAAATGAATCTGCCTCAGGAACCAAAATAGCTTAAGTAAACTTGGGGCAATTTAATTTCCTAAACAAGTCTAATAGAGAAACTAGAGAAGCAGAGCTGAGAAGCAAGCTAGAACTTCAAACAAAAGGCTAAGAAAAGGCATAAGAACCATCCTGAACTGTGGAACTCCTTGTTACTGGAAGAAGACTCATGGAAAAAGAATGTATTTTCCACCCCTTCCACTCCCAGAAGCTTCCTGAGAAGATGATTCCTTAGTTCAAAAGCATATTATAGACATGGGAGAACTGTCCACAGATAAAGCACCTTCAGATTATGACACAAGGGTTGGAGGCTGGTGGTCTCACAAGTGAGGGCCGAAGGCAGGAAGGTAGTGATGCGAAGGGTGGGGTTGTGCCTTGCTGATAGACAATATTAGAGTCCAAGACCTCCAAAGCAGGATCTCCTGGCTCCAGGAAGGTTGAGGGACTGTCTCCTTCTATATCACAAACCCAGAGATAAAAATGAGTCCTTGGAAAAGAGAGATCTCTCCACTTCCCTTTAAATGAGTTGGATCAAATCTGCAAAGAGACCCTCCGGAAACAGAACTCTAGTTTTGATTAACTCCACTGTGTTGAAAAGGGGAGCGGGGCTTGCCTTTTTTAGCCAACTCATTCAAGGGATGTGAAGAGAGAAGGAGGAGAAGAAAACTAACCGTCCCTCTTGCCGGTAGCACTTAGCTGCCCTCCCCTCAGCAACCATAAAGTTTTATCACTTGGAAAGAAGATTCCCTGAAGGGTGTTTATGAAATCAACCCACCACCTCTGGATGAAAACAGCTTGGTAGAGCTTCTGTCCAAGCTCTGGGTAGCCTCGGAGTGCTTACGATAACATTTGACGGCAACGTCCAATCAATAAGGGGACATTAAATATACATCCAGAGATACTCTGCGCTCCCTCTTCCGTCTTCTAGCCTTCAAGAAAATCATCACAGCGTCTTCACATTAGCAACCGTTGTGGCTTAATATGGCAAGGGCAGACTAATAAAAACCTTTCAGCTGCTGTTGTTCAAATCTGCAGGCATGCCTAGCTCAAATTTAAAAACAGAAGCTGAACCCCAAAACATTTTTAAAACAAGAGAGGGAGAGATGAACTCAAACATGAGATGTAGCTGCTTTGAAAGCATTTAACATTATCCAGTGTTTCTTTCCTTTCACTGCTGTCCCAGTGTCATAACTCTGCCCACTGCAAAGAGCTGCACGTTTATGCTAATGTGAAGAGCCTTTTATATCTGCAAAATTAACCATGGACAGGAAACCTGACCAGCTGGGATGGCTGTCTATTTGATTAAAAGCAGCTTTTCCTTCCACAGAATTCTCTCTCAGGAGGAGCTGTGATTGGCTCCGATAGCTGCCTATTTGATTCAACGGCGCCTTGGTGTCTGCAAAATTATCCACAACAACAACAAGAAATCTACCAATTTGATTAAAAGAAGACTTGGAGGCTGCAAATCCACAGATGCTCAGTTCCTTCAAATGAGAAGAAATCCTGATTGACTATAACTTCCCTTCTAGTAGGAGCTCAATGTTGGAGTCTGTCCCCAGCGTGACAACTCTCTTCGCAGGTGGGAAAAAAAATATAGGGATCCCTAAGGTGAAATAATTGGAAGTTGTAGAGTTTTGGGGAAGTTACAAACCAGAAACTTGAGATGCAAACTAAGGCTTAAGGTTAATTTTCCATGTACTAATAACTATTTATTGTAGCAGCTATTTTCAGCCAATTAATATCCACGGGGACTTGAGTTGATGCTTAATCAGAAGGTTAGCAGTTCTTGCAGAGCTAAACTGCCCTTTCCAACTTATTGAATTTATTTTTAGCATCCAGCAGAGAAAGTATGATTCAGGCCTTAAATGGCCCTATCAGTAGCAACAGGGGCTCTTTGATATTTGGGTTTTGTTTTGTTTTTTTCGCTCTTTGCTACTGACCATCTGATTATGTCATCTGATTTATTCTCCTGTCCTAAGAGCAAACAAGAATTGTCAATACAGCCAAGCCAAACAATACAAGCAGATCAATTTCCAAACCAAAAGAAGAAGAAGAACCATAAACTTGTGGTTGTAATGAGGAAGAAAGCATCCTACTCTATCATGATAAAAAAAACTATGGAGCTATATAATTAAGACAACAGGGCACTGTGTTTCCATTTCCTGGATTATAGTCAAGATATAGAATGGATATAACTTTCTGAAATTTGGTTTTCTTTTAGATCTTCTGATTAGGAATGCTAAGTTCCAATCCACCTTGAAGGCATCAAGTTAGATGTTTTACTATATCTATATCATCCAAAATTTTTCATCCTTCTAGAACAGCAGTTCTTAGCCTGAGGTCCTGTGGACTTCAGGGAGCCTGTGAATTTGGATGGAAAAAGAAAGAGAACTTTATTTTCACAACTTTATGCACTTATTTTTTTTTTCTGAAAAGGGTCCATAGGTCTCATCAAACTCTCAAAGGGGTTTGTGGGCCAAAAAAGGTTAAGAATCCTGCTCTAGAGTAAAAATTAGTGCCCACAGTAACAACTAGAATAAATTATGGATCAAAATACTCCCAGTTCATATAAATTTTAAAAGAAATAATATACATTCACAAGCTATAAAAGAGAACAATGCTGTAAAATAGTACAGCTATTGATAGCAAACTTAATCTATATCTTAAATAAATTACTGATTATTACCACACATGCCCTTTGTTTATAGTTAGCAAACATTGTCCCATAGATCAATGGGAGTCGTAATGGTGTTGGATATTCTCAGCTTTCTCTTTAATAGAACTACAATTTTATTTCATATGAAGCAAAAAAAAAAGCCAACTATCGAATCTTTCTGCTCATCCTCCCATTTGGTTAAACATTCAGAAGAAAAGTTGGTAGCTCTTTATCCGATGCAGGGTATCCACAGAATGTAGACTAAAAGGTCAGATGGCTGCCACAATAGTGTGTTCAATACTTCACCTATTTTTGATGCAAAGGTAGAGCCTTGATTGGGCCAAGATGGTTGCATGCTTATTTCACTCTCAGAATTCCCTTAACTCTTCAGGTCTCAAAGAAATGAAAAGAATCTCGTCATTTTAATCCACTTCAAAACTATCTAAGAACATAATGCCTTCCATAAAATTAAGAAACTGGCCTCATTCTAAAGAATTTCTGGGAGAGGCAAAAAAGTGGCTGCTAGCAACTGCCAATGAATTGGGTAATGCTGTCACTGCCAGAATTTGAAAATACAGAACAAATCTCAATAATAATAATAAAAGTTATTTTTCTGCAAGAAAGCCAGCAACCAGCCTGGGCAAGTAAAATTGCTCCCATTCAAAGAATCCTTGTGTAGAATTGAAAAATGTATAAATTGCATTCTTGAGATGGAAAATGAAGCTTCCTAAGGTGACATAAAACAAACTTTAAAAAACTCAAGAGCAGATAATTAACAGTTAAAATCAAGCAGCTATTGGGATGCAGAGATGGAGAGAGAGGAAGGAAGGAAGGAAGGAAGGAAGGAAGGAAGGAAGAAAGAAAGAAAGAAAGAAAGAAAGAAAGAAAGAAAGAAAGAAAGAAAGAAAGAAAGAAAGACAAGGATACCTGTAAGGTTGTTATCTAGTCTGATTCAAATAGGGCTCTAATTCAAGTGTACCGGAAGGTAAGCAGGTAAAAACATAAGGCTTATTTAAAGATCTGCGATGACAGAAATTGGTGGACATCCGTTGGAGGAGAAAACTTGGAGAACATCAGTTCCATAAAGACCAGCCACTTCCAGGTCCATTTCCGTACCCTTAATGGCCACCTACCTAATGACTCCTACAAGAAAGCTAGTAAGGAGAGTGTCATAACCTATGATCTACTAAAAGGCTTTTAATTATCAGTTTTGACTTGACACCTAGGGGAAGGAGCCATCCATTGTGGCCATCAAGTTTTGCAAGTAGGAAAGTTGGGGGGAGAGCTAAAATTATTATCTCCATAGACAAGCAGATGGACCTCCAAGACAACCCTATAAAGCCCATCATCTTGACAGATGTGCTAAAAGTCATACATGGAAGGAGGAAGAGCTCTTGAAAAGGTTTATCATATGTAAACAAGAGAACTAAATGCTAAATGGAGGCAAATTAATATCATATAAGAGGATAACAGAGTACAAATGACTAGAGCCAAAAGGTCAACCCTAAGTGAAACACCACCATACAAAGAGAACATGTTATTTATGAATGCATCTCTGGCCCAGGTCAAAGGCAATTGGCATATCCAGCTAAACTTAGTCAGCACCACTTCCTCTGTCGCATAATCATTCAGTGAAATTAGCAGAACACTTAGCCATAATTAAATTCAGTCTGCCTACTTTCATTCAGGTTCATTTCCTAAAAACTCCTGTTTCTGGAGATTAAGCTCCATATTATTAAAAAGAAACATACTTTTACATAACTATATCATAACTACATCTAGCTGGAGCAGGGCCACTATTATCTATTCTGTGGACAGGGCAGAGCTCTTTTAGGCTTGTAACTGATGAGAACCTTAATTAAAACTCAAGCAAATGTCTGTCCAAATGAATGGTAGATTTAAAAATAGTCTGGAAGACTTTTTATGGCATCCATCAGCAGCAATGGATATTCTAGATACATAATATTTCATTTCCATTCATTTTATGCCAACTATATCTGCCTGTGACTCAGGGATGACTTCCTTTTCGAAAAGTCCATGTTCACCAGACTCAGCTGCATTTCATTCTGCTGTAGGTGCTCACTGTGCAAAGCCTGAACGAAATAAACAGCAAGAAAATAAATGCAAGAATTGAGACAGACCTGATCCAAGATACACCTCAAAAGAAAGAAAGGAAGGAAGGAAGGCATGCATGTCCCTGGACTTCTTCGTGTATATTCTTTGCTTTGTATTGAGCAATTTTACAACACTAACTTGGATAACACCAAGCTCAGCAAATTCAACAAAGAAGAATGAATATTAGGGTTGGTGAAAGATTGGATGTTGAAAGGCATGGTGTGTAAGTTTTTCAAAACTAGAGAAAAATGGTCTGGATCATGGAAAACTGTCCTGCACCATGTTTACTTAGATATCATCCCTACTGAGCTCAGAATGATTCACACCTATGTGAGTGGGTGCACACTGCAGTTGGCACAGCCATTCTGCAGATGATCATGATGAAACTTCCCAATGTGACTACTGGGTTAACTCCCTACATGGGTTTGTGATGAGAAAAAGCAGTTGTGTTCCCCAGGACAAAATAAGATCTAATGTCCCTCTGAAAAAGTTTACAATCTCTCTTTAATAGACCAACGGAACATTTGCAAAGCAAAGTCCAAGCTTTTGAGTTGCCAAGAAGTCTTTCTCAAATGGAAAGGCAGGGTCTACAAGGACAAAACTGGAGCTGGGCATCAGTATTTGGGGTTCACCACCTGCCTACAACAAGACGTGGAGTTTTAGAATGGTGTAGATTGCAATGGTGTAGACTAACAATCATACCAGCACAACAATTGTTGGTCAATTATGCCAAGAATTCTCCCAAAGTTTTGTTAGGTTGAGGGGTATTGATTCTGACTATCCATAACAGGACATGACTTATCAGGTTGTGGATTGTTGAATCTAACCAAGCTTTTGTTCTCATTACTATTCTGTTCCTATATTGGACAAACAAGGGCTATTTCTCCCTTAGCCTTATGTTCCACAAAAATGGTAGTGAAAGCCATCATGTTCTTTTCTGACATAGCTATCAGGACAATCTTCTCTTCCACAAATGGCCTCTTAAGCCCTTTCTAGCTTAATGGCCACCACTGACCATCTTAGCAACATAAATTTGTAAAGTCAGTTCTGCTTGGTATGAGCTACGGAGCTCTCCCTTTGCCTTCCTGAAGCACCCACCTGTTGGCTTCACTGCAGGACTCCCTTTCTAATTACTTTACAATGTTGCACATCACTATTATGACCCCCTCTTGGTTTTCTACATGCTGGCAGGACAACATGTGACTCCTTTGCTTTTGTTCCTCTTCACAGCGCTCAATTTTTAGGTGACAATTGAACTTTCTCTCCAGAATATTTCTTCTCTCTCTTGTTTCCACCACCAATGAGATGCATGTCATGGTCAGAGCATCAAGTATGCAATTCTAATGTAGCTAGGAAGTCTTCTGAAAGAACCCTTACAAGCAGTGAAGGTTGGACTCTGAAGTCTATTCTGCCCGAAAAATTGATCAATGCTGCCTCCTATTGAATACTGAGATACAAAGCAGAAATGTGAACATTTCAAGGAAAAAAGCCAATACTTGAGGTCACCGCTATTTGAAGACATGCCTGTTCAGTCGTACCTCAGTCTTTCTCAAGAAAAGGGGATCAGCTGAACATAAATACTATTAAACATAACCTAGGTCACAATAGTCAATAGAGGCGAACAACAACTAGTAACACAATTGACTCTGTCATTCTATCGAGTTGAAATAGACCCAAAAAAGCATCTGGAGATCGATACTGGACTAAAAGTCAATGCCTAGAAGTTTACTACATGGAGTAGAACCAGACAAACAGGATTTATGCTCCTAATCACAGCATTATTTTCCTCTTTCCATTAAAAATAAAATAAAACCAACTGTCAGAGCAACCATCTACAGGATTACAGATGTGTTTCTTACCTTTTCTTGTCTGAATTTGAGGGCGATCTAGCTGTGACATCTGTCACCCCATTGATCGCCAGGGTTGATTCGGCTGATCTGGATGGCTAGGCAGGTGACCTCTTCCTCTCTCACTACTCCATGTGCATCCTTCCCAAAGCTGTGTGCTCGGTGGAAGAGAATGACCATCCCAGACAGAAGGAGCAACCGATCTTTGGTCAACAGTATATGATAGCTGTGCTCCCCTGCTAGAGCCTCCAAACAAGCTCAAGGTCCATTTCTTGCCTGAAAATGTATTCTTTTCTAACACAGAATTGTGAGCTCTTTTCTACATTTTTCCATTGAATATACACGGCTGTTCAAAAGAAGTCTCCTTCTATCGCCGCCTTCTAACACTGTGGAATAAAAGGGAAACGTCTACCCTGCCAGTCGTGTCCTATTCTGAGGGGGGGGGCTCATCTCCATTTCATAGCCGAAGTGCCAGCATTGCCCAAAGATGCTTCTGTGGTCATGTGGCCGGCATGACTATATGCCAAGGCGCACAGAACGCTGGTACCTATTTACCTGTTTTCATTTTTACAAGCTTTCGAACTGCTAGGTTGGCAGGAGCTGGGGCAAGTAACAGGGGCTCACCTATTACATGGCACCTGGGTCTCGAACTCAGACTGCTGACCTTCTGGCTGACAAGCCCAGCATCTTAACCACTAGGTCACCGCACCCCCTACACTGTGGAGACTATGTGCTAAAATTATCCAAGAGAAGCTTTGTTGATAATGCAACTTTGGACAGACCAGCAGAGACCATTTCATGCTGGATCCTGGTGAGTTTCCTATGGGAAGGATTTCTAGAGTTCTAGTGCCATATCTCAGAAGACCAAAGCCTCCTCTGGGCGAAAGACCTTGGATAGCGATAGAACAGAACTCTTGGTATTGAAGTCCTGTTGAACAGATTGTGTGAGACACAGAATATCAGAGAAGGCACATCTTTAGTCATCTGGACTGGATGGCAACAGCACTTACAACCATTCATTTAGCAACCATTTGAATACTTATATTTAAGACCATGGCAGCGTGGTCACGTGATCAGAATTTGGGTGCTTGGCAACTGGGATGCATTTATCCCAGGGTCATGCAATTGCCATTTGCGATTTCCCAGCTGGCCTCCATGTGTGTGTGACTTGGTATTCACACACTACTTATTAAGCTTTAAAGTCTGGCTGATATGCTACAACAGCTGGGAGATGCATCTGATAGTAGCCACAACAATGTCAACTGCATCTTGAATTCATTGTGTCGATGCCTGTGACGTCACTTGCCTCCCCTGCAGAAACCTGGGTATATACAGCACACCAATATAAAACCCAACCACATCCTCATGTGAGGAGAGTTTTCCTTCTTTTTTCTCCTTCCCTTTCTTCCTCTTGAAAGGCTATTTCCTGCCACCAGCGGTCACTGTTGCACTTTTCAAGAACACTGCAAAAATTCAAAAGTTGAGCTCCTCAAGAACAGAGAAGGTCTTTCCATCACCCTCCAAGAAAATAAAAGAGTTGGTATTCCAAAGGCCCGGAGTATATTAGTCCATGGCAGAGATCTCCTAGCTGGCGGATGCAGGTAACTCCAATCTAGTCTGGAAGTGGGCATACTGTATATAGCATGCCCAGAATAGTCTTGGAGTAGAACTGGGCTTTGGTTAAACCTCGTGCCACTTGGGCAAAAGGCACTGGTATTGTCAGCAGGAATGTTGAACCAGACATAGGTGCAAATGAGCCACAGGGAGGTCACGTATGTGAGACCATCACGATCCATGTGATCGCATATCAGTTTGGTTGCAATATCTATTAGCCACATCCGACATAATCAATGGGAAGTGTAAATCCATAAGACTTGGAAGCTCCTTCCCACATTTTATTTCATCTGGTTTCCCTATCCTCTTTCTGCCCTTGGGAATGCTCTGCTGGGGTTAGGATAAGTTGGTGATGAATTATCTTTTTCTTCCAAAATAGATTCCTTTCTCTATCAGTGCAGACATTGTCGGCTGAGGGTGGATATCATCTCCGGTCCCGGAAGCATTTCACTGTTGCCTTTGGATGGATTTAGCATTGTGGAATCTGCCAAGGTAGCAAGCAACCTTTTGGCTCTGAGCCCCCCATCGGCACGACATCGATTCCTGGAGACCCCTCCTCTTCATTTATTTCCAATTCTGGCTTCTGTGGCCATGGTAACATTCACTGAAAGCTTTCAAGCAGAACAGAAATGACAATCACTGTAAGGGGAGAAAATACCTGGACTTTGAGGAGGGGGCTGGGGTGGGGAAGGGGATGAAGAACAGCAGAGATTGGAATTAAAAGCTGATGACTAAAATGGGTTAGAAGCAAAATGGGGATCATTAAACCTGTAGTTGCTGGTTCGAAGTTTGATTCTCAGCCAGTATTTTCTGATACTAATAGACAATGCAGTGCCTTCTGAGCATATCTGAAGAAGCAAGCCACGTCTTTCTCCCTGGCGGGAGTCCTTCAAGGGCCAACATTGTTGCTCTTGTTGCCACCATCATCATCATCATCACATAGTCCACAGATGGTTCGGTCTGCATTTGATACTTCTGACTCTGAACATCGATGACCGAGGCGAATTAGCATTTGTTCCTGTTACACTTTCCACCGCGGAGTGATTGACAGCTAACCAAAAAAGAGAAACTTCAAAGCCCGGTTTTCAAAGACACGTGCAAAACAATAGCACAAATGCTCTTCTGAAAATCGTTGGGAAGGTACCCTTTGATTATCTTCCCACCTTCTTTTAACTAATGCGTGATGCGGCCGACATTTTGGATTTGGCCGCTCCGCTGACCCAGAATGAGAAATTCCAAACCAAATGAGAACGGTCACGTTTTGACCGATTATTGACGGTCACAGTTCCGTGCCTGTTTCTCTGAGAGTAAGCCTGTTGAATTCAGTGGGCCTGATTTCCATGTAGGGGTACCAAGAATTGTGGTCTCAAGCTACTCCACCATCTTTTATTGACACCAGCAGAATCCCTCCTTAAGCTGTCACTGGTCAGAGATCAATTGCAGTTTCATATTACCGATCAAAGGCCATGAAATAACCGATATGGGACAGGTCAGTTGTCAGACTGTGCTCTCTAACAACAAATGATTGAAGGCCAACAGGCCAGAAGTGAGAACTACCACTGGGGAACTAAAAGCTTTGTCAAGAGATCACAGCTCAGAATGGTGCAAGCACAGAGGAGAAAATAAGAACCAGAAGAGCATCCTTCTCTCTCAAAAGGCCCCTCCCCACAAAAAAACGAAGCAGACGTATTCAAACTCGGAAAGGTCGTGGCATATCAGGAATCTGTTGGGAAAAAATGAGTGTGTGAAGCAGCCTGTTTGCACCATGTCTTGTTTCTTGCAGGGTGATGGAATTCACAACACACCTGGGTGGGGGAGGTGGTCTCCCCCCAAATTTATTGCAGAGATTTACCGCAGTGATGTTTTTCCATGTAGGGAATGTCCTGTTCTTACAACGCTTTAATCTCTTTCCATGGTTCTTATTCTTTGGCCCACCGTTGTGCAAACACTGGGAAATCCCCAGGCAAAGGAAAACTAAACCTCAAGTGATATCCCTCTCCCCATCTAAAAGCGAGGGAAAGAACCTTCTCTGAGTCATGTATCTTCCCCAGAAGAATTCATCCATGGTCCTGCCCAAATGGAGCCAGATTGACTTCTTCTGGGCAAGATATATAACTAAGACAAGGTTCCATAGAAGGGTCATCCAATGGGGTGGCATTGGGCAGGATGATCCACCTAAGGTTACGCATTTATCTGGAATTGATCCAATTCATAGAAGCCCACCGAAAGTGATCTTGGCTCTGATCATGTGGCTTCATATGGTCCTTAACTCCCAGTAGATGTATGGGAACGTATGCTGGTTGCATTCATCTGACACATCTTATTTCAGGGTGCTTGTTCCCTTTCCAAGGCTGGTTTACAGCTGGGGATTTCTTTCTCTTCTTCAATCTAAGTCTTAACCCAGCCTAATCCTGTTTTTAAGTTTTTCATGACCAGCTAATAGACTAAGGCAAAGGAGCCTTCATTTTATTCCAGCTGAAAAACACATTTTCTTTCATGTTTCTTTTCTCTTAAGCATTTCTTCTTAAGCATTACTTCCACTCAACCCATTCAAGCTTTTCCGCTGCTTTCATTTCTCACTCATGATTTTGTGGAGTCCAAAGACATGTTCCTCTCTGAGTTGCAATTCACTTTATAACTGCAGTGATCTGCTTAACAACCATGGCAAAAAAGATCCTAAAATTAGACATGACTCACTTAACAACTGTTTGCTGAGCAGTGTAAATTCTCATCCCCATTGTGGTTGTAAGTCAAGGAATACCTGTAAAAGGAAGCATTTTAAATTTTTGAGTCTCCTTAAAGCCTTTCCATCAATGGTTCCAAAGATCCTCTTTAGCAGGAACATTAGAAGCCATGAGAGTCTCCAAAAATAATTCAGCATCATCATGTTGCGCTGTTCCAGGAGCTTTTGCCTCCACAAATATTGCCAATTGGCTTTAAGCAGCCAAATTATCTCTTGAAATGATATTCAGGTGCTTTTTTTAACAAGAGAGGAGGAGTGAGCTCAGTCATCTCAACTAAATAACTTCTGGATAATGGTGTGATAGCTCCTAAAAAATGAATCAGTCTTTGAGAACTTCTGTTAGTGACCGTGAAATTGATCTTAAAAGCTTTCAACACCACGGAGCCAAATTTGATCAGCTGTAATTGCAGATTTGATAACGTCCTGTTCGCTACAGGCTGGCCAACTCATACCTTAAGAAGTTTTAAAGGAAGCAAAAACCCCAAAGAAGGAGACACAGATTTGGGGAAAGCAAATAATTTACAGCAGTGAAAAATGTAAGCATCCACAGAGTTAGCACTTCTTTGTCTCCAAAGCAGAAGTGAAGGAAATATTTAACGCAGCCTTAGTTCTTAGCACCGGCTAATTCACGCAGCCAATGTTTCAGTTCCTGTTTGTGTACACTAGGCCTACAATTGGAATTTATTTATTTGTTTGTTTTTCTAGCCTACCTGTAATTATCTTTATAAATAGCTCGAGGCAGTGAACACATCTAATACTATTTTCCCCACAAAGGTGGGTTGGGCTGAAAGAAAGAGACTGGTCCTCCCAGCCAACTTGCATGCCTAAGGTATGAAATAATGGTATACTTTCAGCTATACTTTCAAGGCATCTTTTCTGTATCAACCGATCTATATACAAGCCCACTGGGCTAATTTTGGCTAGCATTTGCACAAATCATGATTAACCTGGTTGCTGATTTTTTTTTTCTGGATTAATTGCTGGGAAACAGGACTGTTAACTGACAGTCTTGTAGGGGGCTCTGCAATTCCTAAAACACTACTGAAAAGCTGCAGCAAACATTTCTTCTGAAGCACTCTGAGAAACAGCACTAAGGGTTAGAGCAGAGACACCAAGGGAGGTATTACCGACATTGACAGAACTTGACAAAACTCTTGCTGTGGAGTCCCTGGTGCTCTCTGAGCTTGTTTGTTTTCTCACAGACATTTTATTACTCAACTAGAGAACATCATCAGTGCTAGAAGAGAGTGGGGTCTGCTCTCTTTATATACTAGTGACTTGCCATGTCAGTGTTGGGGGGAGTATTCTTGGTAGTACCTTGATTAGGCTATTGTTAACTGTTAGCCCGTTTGCTTGAGTTGATAGTTCCTTGATTGGGGTATTGTTTACTTCTTGATTGTTGGTCTAGTGTTAGCTCAAGAGAGCTCAGAGAACACCAAATTCAATCCTAAACTACAAATATTCTCTTCTATCAGAACCCTTGATATTGGCCAACAATCTGAAGGAGAAGAGAGGGCTGAACCAGAGGGAGTTGTCACATGTGGGATCAGCCTGGAGTCTCTGTGTAGCCACAAACGTAATAGACCCAGCGTTCCTGAGGAGTGTTGGACCTTATCTCTCAACCAAGGTCAACTGTTAGTTGGGCAGATTCTTGGAAATATGCAAGACTAATAAATCTATTAGTCTGAATCTTGGTGCCTGGACCTGATCTTTTGCACCTGACACAACCCTTCTCTAGCTGGGTAATGCTGGAGGATAACCACCCCAAAGACTTGATCAGGCTTCCTGAGAGGTGTGATCCATTACTAAAGAAGTGGTCCAAAGCCACGCAGTTTGAGTGTTCATCCTTCTAGTTTGCCCCGGTGTACCAGAGTGCAACATCCAAGCAAGGTCAGTGCAACATTCTTCTTACACCTTGTAAAGACATTGTTTTCCCTGGCACTTCACAGGAGAGCAAACTGCAGTTAATACAGTCCTCTTAAGTAGACAGCACACAATCAGTTACCATTTATTTTCAGATTTTCTAAACACAAAAAGGGGTACAGAAAAAGGAAGTGGCACCCATGATTTGCTTCTGATTCAGGAAGGAGGAAATATGTTCAAAAACTACAGGCTTCCAATGACAGATTTAACTCACAATGGCATGGATACTCACTTGCCTTTAATGTGAAATGGAGTGTTAATTTCTCTCTGTCACCTCTTAATTGCTTCCTTATTATACTGTTCAAGCAGTTAATTGCTAGAGAGAGTGAAGGAGTGTTTTCTGAGGAGAGGAAATGCCACAGCATGAAAAGTAGGGAGGGGAAGGGGGAAGAGAGAGAAGGAAGCCACACACTTGAATAACTGGGTCTGATATAACATTCAGTGCAGAACAATTCTGAATGGCGTCTCCAATGTTAAGTGGAACTGCTCAGTTGTTTCGAGTGAGGAGTAAGGAGCGGGGAGGAGAAGAAGAGAAAGGGAAGAACTGGGCACACACTTCCAGGGCCAACATTTGTGCTGAGAAATATTTAGTCATCAGCAGAGTGGCACATTGTGCTACGCCATAAATGCAAATTCAGGGGAACGGCCAAAAGTCAAGTATGGGGAGATTTGGTCAAGAAGGCTTAACATTTCAAAGCAGATCGCAATCCAGTGTGGCTCAGCCTTGGCCACTTGAAGATATGTGGACTTCGACTTCCAGAATTCCCTCGCCAGCCGTGCTGAGACACACTGCTTAATCCATTGCAGATCTTATCAGTCAGGAGATGGCCTCAATCCTCCCCTTAGGTCAGACAGGACTGGGAAATCCATCTTCCTGCCCAAATCTCACTTCCAGTCTTGAGCAAGATTTCAGACTTTGCTGATAAGAGAACAGGCTTTCGTGGAATCCCATCAAGAGCTTTGCAAGGGCTAGTTTTAAACAGGTACCAGAGTTCAGGCATACCTGGGCATCTGTGACACTCGGAAGTATGTGGCCAAGAAACCCAAATCTGTTTACTAAAGAGGGACAGCTGTCAATCACTGATGCCAAGAAAATGCGGGAGGAAGAGGGAACACAGTACTTATAGATTTAAGTACCACACTTAAAAATGAAGTAAGGTATTAATGGGAGGGGGGAA
Organism: Acrochordus granulatus; assembly: GCA_032468055.1. Taxonomy (NCBI): domain Eukaryota; kingdom Metazoa; phylum Chordata; class Lepidosauria; order Squamata; family Acrochordidae; genus Acrochordus; species Acrochordus granulatus. Next base: position 62,841 of record JANHZU010006571.1, on the reverse strand, counting down.
TGAGATTACCTGGGTGTATGAAATGCCTTTATATCCATAACAAAGAAGAAGCCCTGCCCTTAGGTCCATTAGCACCCAAGCATGATGACTAACTCATTAGAAAGTCGATCTTTGCAATCTCCAGATTACAGAATTGGGGTTCTAGTCTATCTTTGGGGATTTGCAGTCCCCACCCTCTGATAACTTTCTTTGCAGCATCTTCTTCGCAACCTCTAGCCATCCTTAATCTGGATTAAAGAGTCCAGCGTGGCACAGCTCTAATTCTAGATGGTGTTGTCTTTTTCTCTCCCTGTCCCAGCTTTGTAATATCCCTATTGAACTTGGCAAAGGGATCTTCAGGTGAACACAAAGCCTTCATGTGACCTGTGATTTCTACAATGCTGTTCCGATTGTATTTGTGTTCTAGCATTATATGACATTTCACAGGGTGCAAATCTGTGCCACACTGAAGATGTCTAACTAAGATGGATATCAATTCCCCTCCATTAAATACTCAGCCTGATTCTTCTCAAATAAGTCCTTTACCTAAAACCTGATGTTTCCTTCCTTCCCCTACCACTATTACCCACACACACACACACCTCTATAACTCCCAATTGGCTTTAACTACACATGCAAAAAGCATTGCATTTAAACCTGAAATCAACTTAGTGAGACCAATTTATTGCCCAGCTATTTTTCAATCGGTGACATTTACATTTCCTTCTTTCTCTTTGAAAAAAAGAAAAAGAAATAACCACGCAGAATCATGCATTTTATATGAATATAAGAGAGAAAAGGGTCACAAGGGGAGGTATCAACCCTGAGCTTCGTGAACACTCAAACGTTTTCCAAATTGGTTTCACTATTTAAAATGCCCACCATTCAACAATTCTCAACAGGAGGAATTTCTTTGTGCGGCACACACTTCAAGCGCTTCTATTACTTGAAAGGGGTGCGTGCCAAAGGTCTTCATTAGGACTTTCACTGGGTGGAGGAACTGGGCCTGCGAGTGTCTTCACATCCCCTCTCCTTCTGCAAGGAAGAAAGCAAGAGATCAGCTTTTCCTGACTCTTGCTTTCTTACAGATGTATTTGTACATAAAGCATGACTGACCCCAATTCCAAGTTAATTTTGGCTCTCTGTGCAGCTTTGGGGGAAAGTGTAGACTTCAATCATTAGCAGGATGGCCACCAAGATCACCCCTTCTGTGCAGCAAAAGAAGGACGCATTTTGAGCGCATAAAAAGAAGTTGACTGGCTTCACACTTGTCTGTGCTCTACCACACTAGGTGAACACAGATCCAGATTGGAAAAGTGGCAGGTTGAAGGTGTTGGATTACCACCAAAGAACCTCAGGTTCAAATCCACCTTCAGCTGTGAAGCTGCCTGTAGATCTTTGAGCCAGTCTCTCCCCCCACCCCTGCAACCTGACCTGTCTCATGAGATGGTTGTGGAGAAAAATAGCAAAACGGAACCTGACATACACCACTTTGAGCTTTCAGAGGAAAGGCTTGATGTAATCCAGTACACAAGCAAATAAAGGAATGCTCAGCTTAATGAGTTTTATAAACCATACTCTCTTCGTTGATTCAGAGGATCATGGTTAAGCAAACCCTAGCTACATGTGTTGAGTGAATTCTGGAAAAATTATTTTGTGAGCAGGGAGAATTTCTTATCTGTAGCTCTCCGAGACATAAGAACATAAGCTGAGCCTTGCTGAATTGGATCCCTGGCCGATCTAGTGGAGCAGTCTGTTCTCACAACCCACCAGAATCTCATTAATCTCCCAGCAGATCGTCTCCAGAAGCAATCACATGTCCATATAATCCCAGACCCATTTTTTTGAAGCCAGCAAAGCTGGTAGCCAGCATCACATTTCATGGCAATCCTGGTGAATAGATCTGGATGTCTTTTGGAAGACCTGGAAAATGGAAGCAACCATACCTGTGTTTAGTTAAGATGCCCCTTTCCAAAAATGAGTTCAGAGGAGGGAATGGAATCCTGGAGCCAACTAGTATTTTATCTGGGCCCCTCACCAGCACACCAGCTGTCTTTTTTCCATTCTTCCCCTCTCTTCCTTTCCCCTGTTTCCATATCTGAAGATTCCAAACTCTAAACTTGGAGTTTAGAGCTTTTGGTGTTTGAAGAACATCTTGCTAATCACGTTGTACAGATCAACTGTCTTCAGTACCAGCTGTCTTCCCAAACAATGTGCCAGGGCACTAGAGTATTTTTCTGTCCAAAGATAGAAAAGCAATTTGAGGTCCTGGAAGGCAGGGATGCAATCGTGCCTAATCCTGTCTTCTACCCTTTACCTCTCATTGTTTCTTTCTCTGCATCCCGAAGTTTCTGGATCAAATGCAATGAAATGTCCTTGGATGATATCAAGACTGAAGTCTTGATTCAAAATGTATTCATTCCAAGATGGTAATGTGTTTCTTCATCCATCAACTCTTTCTTGCTAAAGTTCTCAGCCCATGAATCCCTCTTCCTAGAAAGTTCTCCATTTATCATTCACTCTTTTACAAAAGGAGGAATTAAATGGCAGGAAGCAGGTGGAAACCATAACTGTTTTCGTGCTGGGAAAGAGATGAATAGGCATGATGGCTGAAGCTACAGAGAATCTATTGAAAATCCAGAAGCCAACGTTGGCCTTACTTCACACACAGTTCAAAGTGGGGTGACACTGCCCTGATAATTGGCTATAAAATAACCAACCTCCTGGAGAAAATTGCTGCACTTCTTAATTGCTTTGGTTTGGAGAGTGGCGTGTGGCCACCTGGCTTGGAAATTATTGCTGGGATGGGATTGGAGTAGAGATCTTGGAAACAAAATCTAGCAATTAATATCTTCAGTATTTATATTCTTAAATGCTATTCCCTCTTCTGGGAACTGGATAAAAGGTTGATGGGAATGGAAGAAACTATTCCTAGCCTTTTGCACTGAGTTGCAAAGATGAGTCACGGGGAAGAGCTGAAAGCCCCTCCATTGGAAGTAGGCAGATAGACAAGGAGCAGGAAAGAACAAAAGAAACCAAAACAAATTAAGGAAAAGTGATAAGATGCAGACAGCACACCCCGTTCAGAGCAAGCTTTATCTCTTGGAAAAGGCAGGGAATAAGAAAGTCAAGGGAACTTCAGAAAAAAATAGATGCATCTCCATTTCCTCGTCTACCATTGCAGGTTCTTTCTCTTTCCTCTTTGAACCTTGTTCTGTTAGCTTTGTTTCATTGCTCCTCCCTCTCCCTAATTGGTCTGCCTTCCTCTAGCAGTTCCCCAAGCCTGGACATCAAGTGTCGTGGCCTCTGCGAATTAAGGGTCCTGGAGGACCAGCCATAAAAAATAGGACCTAGGATGTTGTACAAGTTGCCTCTCTAGCCACTCTTCTTGTTGAGTTTTTTCTTCCATTCACAGATGGATGAGTTGATCTTCCAGAAGTTGACCACTTCAGCTGAGGCTGCTGGGTATTGTAGTTCAGCAACACCCGGAGGGAAGTGCCCTTTCCCTATTCTAGCAATCAGCATCAGGTTCTTCTTCCATCACTATTAAAGCACTGGGATGGGAAGCAGGGAATATGGCTTTCTGGATGGCCCACCTTTGTCCTTATACAGCTGTGCTTTCCAAACAGGCAAATCCAGAATTTGTTCCAAAGCCACTGAGGACCAGCTGCTTTCCCCCTAAATCAAGACTGTCTCTGTAAAAACAAATTATATATCTACTGACAGCTTTCCTACTGATTGCCTCTTCTTGGCCACAAGATGGCAGAACAATTTCGGAATAGAGTCACAATGGACTGCACGTTGCATTTCTTGTCACTACTCCAGTCCTATTGGAATTTCTTAGGGTGATAGTCCTTTTTTAATGAGGATGCACCCTAATTAACCATTTACCCCACCTTTCCTGGAAGCTTTTACCCAGCAATGACAATTTATGTGTTGATACAGGGTCATTCCATTGGAAACTGTTCATCCTTAACCTTAGACCTGGCTTCCTGACTCTAACCTCAATACATCTCCACTCCCTAACTTTAGGATGTGAGTATAAATACACGGAAAAACATGAGTGAGTCCCGAGTAGAAAGTGGACTCAAATTTCACGAAGGAGACGGAAAGGCTAGGCAAAGAAAATCCACATTTGCAAGCTTCTATAATTTTTCTTGGACTTTCAGTGCCACCCTTGAGTTTTTCCTTTTTGGAGTAGGTTTTTGGAACCATCTCTCTTCATCCAAGCCTTGCATACCTTGTTGAAAGACCTTCCTGAATTGTGCTGTAGAGTTCCGACAGTTATTAGATTTTTATAAAAAAATATAACACTGCTTAAAAGAGGATCTGCTGAGCTTTCGTACTTGGTTTAAAACCTTTGACACTCCTGCTGTTTTTTTTAATGAAGGGTGAAATACTTTGGCTTGTTATTCCTAAAAAAAAAAAACATTTGGACTTCATTAATTAATACTGCTTGGCAGAATACCAGCTAATTTATTGTTCGTATAGAACATATTTTGCTTGGAGACTCTTGGCTGGCCCAGCCCTGGAATTTTGAGATAAGCATTTGGGGAAACAATTTTTTCTGGATTTATGCTTCCAATGATTTGCAGTCATATTGGTTATCGTATAATGTGTGTGTTAAGCATAGAGGGAGGGAAGGCATACAATTAACTTTATGATCCATGATGGGAGCCATCTGGATATTCAAATTTCAGCTATCATATCTGGGCTGCAAAACATCTGGACAACCATCAGATGTCAACAAAAAGCTGGAGCGCCGCATACCTCTGCTACCATCTCGTGGCCATCCAGATTTCTGCACTTTGTAGAGTTAGGGCAGACAGGAGCTCATGACAGTCATTAACTTGTGAAAAGTTGGGGGGATTCTGTTTCATACAATCCTGATTTTTTTTTAATCTGCAGACTCCAAATTCTTGGATCCTACTTGAATGTAATTTGGACTGGGCTGGAACGAATTAACCCCAGTAGGAGCTGCCTCTTTCTCTCTAGGAGTCGTATTTGCCAAGAACTGTAAAAAAACTTTACACTTCAACTACTTACATATTTTTTATACTTTCCTTCTCACCTCCTCTCCATCTCTTTAAAGCAGAAAGTTCACATTTGGAAAGCCAAATGGGATCCTTCTGAGTCTTCTAAGACCTCAAAGTTAGCTTGAATTGGGCTGTGAAACCAAATGTGTTTTGGAGAGCTATGCAAAATATCAAATTCCAGAGAAATATTCAAGGCCAAGACTGGCTCCTAGATGCTCATGTGCTATTGTGAGGAGTTATTATTTTTTTGCACAGAGAGATATGTGGTGTGGAAAGTCAGAATCTTCTCTCTTTCCCCTCATTTTTTTTCTCCTGAACATCAGTTCTTAGCTGGGGGGGTTATGAGAAAGATTCATGGCAGAAATACAAAAAGCTGTACATTGTCAGTCACACTATAAATTCATCCTGCCCAATACTTCGGTACCGCAGAGGGAATGCGCGCTCTCCAAATGATGCTAAACCACTAAGCTATAGTTCAACCATATTTACACATCTCTAGTTTCTCATCATGGGCAACCAGTCCTCCAAAGTCTCCAGCCAAGTGTCATTATTATTTATTATTTTACACTCAAGCTACCAAGAATTGTGGTTGGGCCTTTCATATTTCTTCCACTGCTCCTTGATAGACCATCATTTCCTTTCATTGCCAATTGGATTAAAGGGAAATTTTGGCCTCCTCAAAGGCTCATATGGAAGAATGGTGGAGAAGGTGCCTTCATCAAAGGTGAGCCTCCATTCTCAGTTTTCTCTTTATTTGTACACACCACAGTAAAGGAATGTCTGGGTTTTCCAACACACTCTGTGTATTTTGGCTAGACCTAAAGGGGCCCTGTCCTGAACCCCGCCGCGACCATGTTCAACTGATTTAGGACTCATGTATGCACGTGTCAAACATCACAGAAACTGTATTCATCTAAGCTTTCAGAGGGCTGGAATTCTGCGAGGAATGTGCCCAGTTAATTGAAAAGGTTTTGGCTAAAGCTGAACATGTTGGGCAACCCATACTGCGTGCCTGAACTCTGCACAACCTTTGGAATACCTCTGTGAAGGCAGGAAATTAAAAGATTGTGTGGAATTGGCTGCTAACTATCCATTTATCATCTGTGGATTGATCTGAGGCAAAATTATATTTTGTTATACTTGGTTGTAAGTTCACTAAGGACCTTTATTAATCAGGGCAAAGGAGATTTCCCATGATGATTTGGTGATTTTTTTTCAGCCAACTTACCTTTTAAGATGCTTGACATTTGCTTTCATCACTAGCAACTAAGAACTACCCTGAGTTAAGCTTACACACACACACACACAGTGCATTAAAATATATTACAGGCAGGACACCAACTGGCAAAAACAAGAAAACCCACAGTTAAAAGAGGGAAAGAGACCATATGTTCTCCAGTACTTAGGAACAACAGGGAGTGTTCAGAGTCATTAAAATGGCACCCAGTTGGGCTTAAGTACTGATGAACAGATGGAAGACTTGTCTTCCCAGGTTTACTTTCTCTGGCCCTTGTGAGTTGATAGCCCAGGCTTGGACTTTTCTAGTGTAGGATTTCAATGAGAAATACAAAGATATAATTTCACTTCAGGGACTTTAAACAAAAATCAAATTATATATTTTGGTTGTATTTTTTAAGGGATGAGTCAATAATTGGGTCTATCACATATCCAGCATGGATATGAATACCAGATGAATAAAAGTCAATGAGGATCAACCAGAGAACAGCACGTAACCGTATTGTTATTGTACAAAGCTACTTTATGTTGAGACACCCCAGTTATATGCTCTTGGCCTGTGCTATCTGCTCCAACATCAATTTTTGAAGATCCTAGATTGGCCTTGGCCTAAGATCTTTGCAACTCCATGATCTTCAAAAATCCAGGTTTATTTGCTGCAACGGGGAATTGTAGATTCCTCCTCCACAAGTTATATTTGATATAATACTTGCTTTGAGTTCAGGCGGTCTAAAACTCAATCCCCAGTTTGAGATAAGTCTGGAAATAATTCTCCCTGAATTTCTAGATTCTACTATCAGCCAGTATTGACTATGACAGAATCAATAGATCCATAGTTAAACCCAATAAAAGTAGATTCCTTTGTTTCATAGTCCAAGATGGAAAAGAGACTTTCCTAGCACTGCTGCCTGGAGATGCCAGAGCTCAGAACTGGGATTGCTTCATAGAGGGTTAGGTTCTCTTGCGAACAAGTTATGACTTCTCCAACATGGCCTTCCTCATCCACTCTTTGATGTTTATACATGATCCATTTCTGGTTCCTCTGGTGCCTATTAGGAGATGGGGAGAAAAATCTAGTTCATCTTTATTACCATATAATATGTAAATCAGCCCAGTGTTGAAATTTCCAAGGAATACCCATGCTTAAGACTTAGTCCTGAGAGAAACTGGTGTCTTCTGAAGAATGTAGAACATTGCAGATGTTCAAAGCAAGAGGTCCTCGTCAATTAAAAAAAATAGAACTGTTAATTTAAAAAAAGACCAAGCTAAACCAGAGAAGTAGCTTCTATGAAGTATTGGATTAAATATAACACAGAGATGATTAAGGGGACATCCTGCCCAGTGGATAAGCCAGTCCATTTAACATATCTGCATAAAGGCGCTGAGGAAATAATAGGTTAGAAGACTGGAGTCCACTCAAGAGCAGACAAAAGACAATGCTCAACTTTGAAGAGATGCCAGGGGAAGATCTACAATTTGCATTTCTTTTCCAGAGCTAATCTTTTCCCCAGCAGATCTGAGAAGCAATGCAGTCCTCTTTTTTTATCAAAGTCCTTGAGAGAGCAGATAGTCTACAATTCAGATTTTAACATTCACTCTTGATGTTATTGACTCCTCGGTTATTAAGCTGTCTCCCTGAAGTTTATCAGAACCTTCTACCTTAAAAATCTCTGGAGCAAAACACATCAATTTTCTCCTTCACATGATGGCTGACAACCACCTCTCTTGGGCAAAATTGTTCCCAAGTGCTCTATTTCTTTGAAGAATGAACAAATCTGTTCTGGGAGATTTGTGACCTTCAGATTCCTTCCCAAACAGGAATAACTTAGAGAATGGCTGAAATTCTGTTGACATTCATCTTTCTGGATTTATTGTCCTGTGTCCTTCTTGATCGTGCTGGCTGGGTCTGATAGTAAATGTAGTCTATCATGTTTGAAAGATCTCTATACCAATCTGTTGTCGACTCCGTTATTTGGGATTCCATGTTCAAGGGAGTAAATGGAAATAGGAGGGACAGAATGGAAGTTGGGCAGCAGGCACAATCAATCTCACCCAACTCAACCCTCCATCTCTACCCCCTCTGGTATAAACAACTAGAAGGGATCCTTGTGGACCATGTCAACAGTTGATTTACTTCTTCCCTTGGATCAGGACACTGCATGGGTTGGTTTGTAAAACTCTCTTCCATCACACCCCTGTCAATCTGCCATCCTCCTCCTAATGAGACCTTCTGATGTTGGAATAAACTAGGTCCAGAAGCTAACATAAGGAGATATAGAATGTCCATTTTTTTTCCTCTAAGATCCTAGTCACAGCCCTTGGAAGAGAAAGCCAGATGACCCCTTAGAGATTCTCCTAAGGGGCTGAGAAGAAAAGCATAAATGTCCTAAATTAAGGGAAAGAGAAATCTGAAAGTGAAAAATCCAAAACCCAGGGTGCCCTCAGATTAAAATCCCATGAACCAGTTTCATCTAGAGAAGGCTGTGATGGTCCAAGATGGTATGACCCGATATAAGAAAGTTTCTACCTCCTAGTTCTTATTTTTAGATCATCCATTTGGTTTTTACATGCCTCTGCTTCTTCAGTTTCTTCTTTCAAACCAGAACAACCTATTGAGAGTGCTTAATGATCATCAATGGCACAATACTCTGGACAGGTATTCCAGACTGCAAGTCATGCTTACGAGTGAGATTAGAAGAACCTTGCTTGGACACCACTAAGCATGACTCAGACTATCTTCTTCTTGGTTGTACTTGCATCCTTATGTAACTAATAATTTCTTAACACTTTTTTTAAAAGTATTTACATTCTCTATTTTGTTAATTGAAAACTGGCAAACTCAACTTTTACTATAGCAATGAAGTAAGATGCTGCTACTGCTGCTATTGCTTTAGTCTTATCACCTCATCTAGGTTATGGGAATAATAAGATTTGCTTAATGATTTTGGTTGTACTGACCATGGAAACAGTGTCCATGCAAACACTACAAAACTCCTGAATCATTCTTATATGTGATCATCACTTAGGAAAATCAATAAGGGAGCAATGTTATTTAATATATTTGCGTATGGCTCTCCATTCTTGCCAGTACATTTTCAATTGTAAGTTCTTGAGGATAAAATAAATGTCAATCATTTTGGGCTTCCTTTAGTGATGGCAGGTGATGTTCCATTCTCACCAGACCCCCATGTTTCATGAGGCAACATATTTTTCAGCTTTCAGAGGAGCCAAAAGCCATGGCAGACTGGCATGTCTGCAACATAAAATTAGGGTCCCGGCAGCTATCCAATAAATCCTGAAAACATCCATCAGCTGCTTCTGATTGTCACAAAAGAATAAAACCTGCCAGTTACATATCTGCTTACAACTTTTAAAACTGCTGAGGTTGCAGTTTTATTTCAAAGGCGTCTTCTGACCATTACCTGGAATAAAAATAGGATCTTGTGAAGATGCCAGGCAACGTGGCCTGTCAATGTTTAGGCATGTGGGGAAATTTTATTTGGGATTTACAGCCATGAGAACATGATCACATCCAAGGCCATTTACCGTAGCCTCTTGATCCAACAATGACTAAACTAGGCGTGTCCAGTCTTAGCAATTTCAAGATGTGTGGACTTCAATTCCCAAAGCTGGCTGAGGAATTCTGGGAGTTGAAGTCCACACATCTTGAAGTTGCTGAAGTTGGACGCCCCTGTTGTTTCTGAAAAGCCCAAAGTGAAAGTGAGAGCATCCGTAACCCATCTGCTTGTGCTCTATGACTTGGTGCCTTTAATTCTGGAGTGGGAATGCAATTGTGAGGTCCACCAGGCAGGACATAGAGAATGGTCTGAAGTTAGAAGCCAATTCCTGACACATGTTTGCAAGAACATCATAATGATAAGGGAACTTCTTAATGGAACTGATTACCAGGAACAATGATGGGTTCCCCTGTGCTGGCTGGGTTCGAAAAGCAACCGGGCCGCCTTTGCTTGGGGATGTTTTCCTTGGGATTTCTGCGCTGCGAATTCTGCGAACTGGACGAGGTGGCTCCCACGTCCTCGTCCAGCTCCAGAGATTGGATTCTAGAAGGGATGTGACAAGGAACACTCACCTTGTTACACTCCTCTGAGAATCTGCCTTGAAGGGCGGGCATGGAAGTGAACGGAAGGAAAAGGCTCACGCTGTTCTGAGTTGCAGAATTTACGAGTCTTCAGGGGCAGACAAGAACAGAGCCCAGTTAACCTTTTTATGGGCTGGAATTATATGACATATCTTATCTTCCCCCCACCGAGACAACTGAGATCGATTAAGATGAAATGGAGATGCTGTCTTGGGAATTTGGAGAGTTACGATCCCTCCACCCAGAGAGTCAACAAAGACCGATCGAGATGTTAACACAAAAGAAGGGGAAACATTTTGGCTGGAAATCCTGTATTTTCCTCTTAGGCATCTGTTAAGTAAATTTTATCAGAGCGGATAAAATTTCTGTGGTTTTTTTCCTTCCCCCCTCCCCTCTCAAATCGCGTTTAACCATTTTTAGGGCAGGTAATGTGAGGGAGACCTTCAAACCTGATCAATCAGTCAATAAAATCCTCTGCTTTTTTTTTCAGACATCACCACTCGCGACTTAGTTTTGGAAAGGAACTTTTTATATTCCAAAGAAACCGACCCCTTACTGGGGGGAAAGAAATGGCGAAAGAAAAGAAATCTGTCGAATAAAGCCGGGTCCCCACCCCATTCTTGCCCCTGCCTGACAGATAAGCAAAACAATTGGCAAATTGTTTAACACAGAGCTGATCTCTCTGCATTTAGCGTTCGACGAACCTGCGGATTTAAAAGGCCCGAAATAGTCTTTGAGAGCAGCGCTCCGACGGCGTCCCATCCCTTCGAGCCTTGTCTTTCAACACTGCCTCCAGCCTGCCTTTTGATAGTTTCAGAAATGCCAGTTCCGTGTTTTATTTTGCGGTTCTTAGAGGGTGAGAGTTGGCGACATTTTCTAGCCAAAAGACCCACTTCGCACTTGCAGGAAGGGGCCGAAAAGAAAAAAAGACTTGGTGTTAGGGAGGGGGTTGTTGTTTTCCCCCTTTTGTTTACTATTCACGGAGTTTACTCTTCACATAATAGTATTTGGGGATCTCCTGCCTCAAAAGGGCAGGGAACTGCTAAAAGGGAGACTGAATTTTTCCTCCAAATAATTTACTTTTTGATTGGGAAGGTGGTCTTACCTCTGCTATGAATATAATTATTTGATTTACTGTCTCCTCATCCTTTAGAATCACCTTCCTTACAGGCTGGCCATTGACCAAATAAATATATCTTAATATTACTTACCTTCCTTTCAGTATCCAAGGGTATCTGCAGGGATGGTCAAAACCTTCAAGATGGTAGAAATGATGGTGTGATTGAAGCTCTGCCTATCTGTGACACACAGAAAAATCAGGCACAGCTTTAATTTAGCATTGAGGCCAATGCCGTGAATTTTCTTGTGACCCTGCTTTGAATACGATGGAATATGAGCAATCCTGAAGCCAAATTGGGTTACTAAGATTTGTACGTTGTTTAAACTAGTTCTTGATAAGGCAACCTGGGGTTGAGGGGTGCCATTGCTATTCCTAATTAGTTGAGCTTTTAAAAAAGCCCTACATATTCTCAAACATGAAAGGTACCCCAAGGAGCTCTGCTTTTCAACATCAAGCAAAAGACACCAGCGGGATGGAATTCAAAACGCGACACGTCCCCATGTGTCATAATTCACATTAAATTGAGCCTGACTCAGAAGCCAACAGGAGCCCCAGGTTCAAATTTCTAACCTACTGTTTTTAGAAGAGGTCATTTCTGTGTTGCCCTCCAAGGAGAAATCTACTATTGCCAGATCGGTTGTTCAGTGACACAAAAGTATGGTTCGCAGATGTAAGTCCACAACACTTTATTTCCACAAATGCCTGTGTACATATCTAGAAGCATTCCCTCTTTCTTATTTACTTTCCATCTTCCAAGAAAGAGACAAAATTTTAACCAGTCCGTGCTCCAAACTGACAATTATTTCACACCCCAGTTTTACAAAATATTTTCATCTGCGCTTTCATTCCAGGCAGCTGAGCTACAGATTTTCATTGCTTCATCTTTATGAATCTTTTGGGTAAAATCCAATCATACCAAGAGAAGATTTTTTTCTACAAAATGAGGAAAAACTGGACAAAGTTTGCACTGCCAGTTAACACGCCGGTTTCCTCACAGTCTGGTTTTCATGCTGATGTCCAAAACTGTTGCAGCTGCTGATCACGGGAAGATAAAAACAAAATTGGACTTGGGATTTTTCAAAGGGTTCCTTTGCTTGTTGTTATTGTTAAAAGGGGGGAAGCAGGAAAGGGGGGAAGAGGGTGCAAAACTCCTTTAAAAGTTTAAAATCCAACCTCTTTTTAACTGACTTTCAAAGAAAATCCAAGCTACGTTCTGTCTTCCCTGCTTTCAACAGATGGTCCCTATTGAGTGACTTCCATCTCTGGTCCAAGCACCATGTTTATTTTGCCATGCTAGGAAGGGCTGGTTGACATCGGCAATCTGAAACTGTGTCCCTCAAGATTCGCTGTGACCCCACCCCATCCGACTGAGGGATGCAGTGGAAATGGGTCGAAGCATTTCACTTCCTTCTCTCCAGTCATGGCATGGCGGGGGGTGGGGGGCAGGATGTTTGAAGGCCCACCTCTCCACAGTTACATCCATCTGGCCCACCAGAATGGGAAGACAGGGTATGTTGTGGGTCCCATCTTTAAAGAATTACCCCAATGGGTCCCAGAAGAAGGGTCTTCTCTGTAGCGGCAGCCTCCCTGTGGAAAACCATTCCTCAGAAATAAGATTGGCTCCCTCCTTGCTGCTTTTCCAGAAGGCCCTGAACACGGGGTTTCAGTGAGTTTTGGGGACCCCAGGTCGATCTGGAACCAATCGTGTGGCTTGTATGATTGTGTTTATCACCCCCAAGGCAGGTGGGGTTTTCTGGGATTTTTATATTGTTGCTTTTTAATGCTGTACACCACCCGAATCGCTGTGTGTGTGAATTTGGCAGCCATATCAATCTATTTAATTCATAAATAAACCCAGTCACCCAGATTGACACTATTGGGTGCAACGACACACAACCATCACTATCCCAAGCCACTTCCTAGAGCATGTGCTTCCAGTATCTGCTATCACAAAAAGTGGCAGACCAGCTGTCTGGAGGGCGATCATCTGGGTGAAGAACAGACCCTTCTTGGATCAGAGCATTGGGCTGGGGTGAACCCCCATCTCAGGGTTCCGAAAAGGGGGTTCTAAATAGGACTTCCTTCTACACTCTTTCTACTCATCATAAATAAATGTATTGGCCTTGAATTGGGGAGACTCGTGAGATTGTCAGCCATATCCGAAGGAGTGGTCCAAGATTTATTGCCATTTACTTCAGGAGCTGAAGACATCATTGCCCTATGATGGGGAAGAAACCGCAGGACTTCTTCTCCTGTTTCCCAGAAGAGACAGTCTTTGATGTCCCTTATTAGCCCTTGAGTATCATCCCAGTTGCAACCAGATGGTGAGATTCAAAAATGCCCCATTGTCTTCCTCCTTGTCAAAGAAAAGAGGGCCACATGAGGAAGAGTTTTGCACTGCATTTTCCCACAACTTAATTGGCTTTCAAGGAGCAATGGCTTTGAATGCTTTTACAACACCGGGGGTGATTCCTGATGAGGAATATGTGTGCCGGTTTGGCCCTCCAGCAGCAAGCTTAATGTCTTTTTGACCAAGACCACATGACAGCCAGGAAAAGGATGGTGGCTCCTCTCATTTTCTGCAAGACTAGAAGAAGCAAACAGTGGTAGTTCTGTGTTGACTTTTCCCTCGCCCTCAGTGGCAAATGGCTAAAGCTCCTCCCGGTCAGCTCTCAGTTTGAATCACCACTTCACCAGGGCATTTTTCCGTTCTTGCTTTTGCAAAGCAACGAAGAAACTGTTCAAGTCACCTGGCATGGATGTCATTCAGAGGACTAAATCCTGGCCGAGTCACATTACACCTCAAACAGGGCAAATATAGAAAGCAGTTTTGCAGACAGAGGCAGTAAAATGGGAAAACACTTGGCACGAGGAACCCAAATTACTTCACCTTTACTGTAATCCATGCAACCATATCTAATTTTGCATTATTTATGTATTTGTGGCACTCAAAGGCCACTCGGATCATGGATGATGCTGAACACCATATAGCCCAGTGCTAGTAAGTCTAGATGAGAATTGCCATGAAGTCTTAAGGGTGATCAGTATCTTATTAATAGCATTTTATATCAACTCTTAAAGATTTCTAGAGGTTGAGAAAATTAGACAAAACATTAAAAAAAGAACACGGAAAAATATTCCCCTGTTCTTATTGCATCCAGAGTCCCAGAAGAGGACTTTGTCCCCAGTCATTAAAGGCTTGGAGAAAGGGCTCTGACTTTAGAGCCCTCCAGAAAATGGTTAGGAATGATGATACTCTTCTGCTTTCAAGAGGGTGAAAGACCAGATGAAGAAATGAAGGAGAAGACTCTATCATCCTCGCAAAAATCCAACTGCAAGACATTCCCCATTCGGTGTTGTGGGTGTCAGGAACTTTGCATGAATAAAACAAGCTGTTACATCTCACACCCACTCCTTTATCCAGCCAAACTCAGATCTCCTCAGCAGCTTTCACCTTAAAGGAAAGAAATACAACAAATCCCCTTCAACACCCCTCCTTGATTTTTTTGATGGTGCTTATTCTTAAGAAGCCACCAAAAAAAAGAAGTATTTGGACATGCTGCCCTCAAGCAGAAAACAATGCAGGCAGCAGCGGCTATATATTAGTTTCTCAAGTAGGCAGTGCAGATATTTCAAATCTTTCTTGAGGATGGAGGAGCGTGTAAAGAAACAAGGTGGACACCAGCGTGGGCAATAGATCCTGATCAGTACCACAGAGGGATTGAAAGAGAAGCGACGAGCTATATTGTCTCCCCAGCTAGTCAACAATCTTCAGATATTGTGGTTGATCTTGTACAATGTGGGATGAATGGAAATAATGCCTTCTTTCTGGAATCCCAGCTGCTTCCACTCAGTTAACCATGATGTGACTATTCTTTAACATCACATTGTTCTGGGTTCTGCAGAGGAACAGGCTGAGATGTTGAATTGTGTGAATGCTGGACATGGGAAGTTCCTGCATCAAGCACAGTGACTTTCCTGTTTCCATCTCTGCAATGATTATTCCAAGTTTCTTCCTAGCTTCTGGAAGCTGTTCCTGTTTTAGCCCCCACCTTTCAGGCAACTCCTCGTCTCCGCTGGAAGTCCCCAGCAGCCCAGAGTTTTACAGTGGCATGCTCCCACCGAGGCTGGCGTTTTCCCTGAGGTCCAGGCTGGTCTCATCTGATGCATTCATTGCATTTATTGTGACACTCATTAAAAGTTTGAAAGGGCCTCCTGGAGCCGGTTTGCAGGAACTTAGACTGACGTGAAATAAGCAGCCGTCAAAAGGAGAGCCACTCTAAGGGGAAAATCGCCACTCATGGCTGGAGGAATTGCGGTTCCAACCAGAGGTTCAGTGCCCTGTTTTAAAAAGAAAATAAAACTAAGTGTCTCTCTAAGGCATCATAACCGTGTGGAATCTTGCAGTTGCTATGGCAGCTCCTTCAGTGCTGAACTACGAAAATACGAAATGCATTTAGGTAAATCTTTTTGCAAGTTATCCGTTCGCTGATTCCAGCCCCGTGCTAACTTTCCCACTCTGCTTCCTACGCATCTTCTAAATCAGGGTTTCTCACACTTGGCCACTTTAAGGCGGGTGGCCTTCAAGTCCCAGAACTCCCCGGCCTGCTTTACATCGAAGAAACATCTTCCCCTCCCCTGTCCTCGGTTGTGAAGATCACTTTCCTTGCAGTATTTTCAGGCACTTCGTGACACACTAGGTTAAATCCAACGGAGGCCAATGAAGGAACTCAAAACCTCATCCGAATGCTCAGAAATACCAATGGAAGGAGCAGAAGCAGCCCTGTGGGCTTTCAGAGCTCTGTTCTTCGTGCATGTGCTGCATCTGTTGCAAAAATGAAGTGTGGAAACAGGGAAAAAAGTGTCCCCACCCCATTTCAACGATCGAGCCCTCTCCTCGCTTTCTACTACTCCTTTTATCTTTCGCCTCCGGAGTCACAGCATTCCACTGTAATGAGAATTCCATTATTGTCATCCACTTCCTTGTTACTGAAGCACACATGACTCTTCTGAAAATAATATTTTGGGATCCAGAGACTGCAAACCATTTCTCACACACACATACCCCCGGCCATCCCCTTTCACCGTGACGGAGGCTTCTGCAGCGTTCATTTGCATGGGGTCTCTTTTGGGGTGAATCCATTTGGTTGCTTTATCTCAGGAGAAAGGGCTGGTCTCGGGCCAAGGGTTATTTTCCAAGATAAGACGGGTTGCAAAGAAGGATTTTGCCACTCTGTGGCTTTTTAGTTGAAAGGTAGCATAGGGGTGGTAAGCGGAAGGAGCGTGCGTGAAGGTCTACCCAGAGAAGCAGCCAATGCTTTGAAATGCATCCAGCCAAAGGTCTAGTTCACTCACAGCCAGAGTTTGCTTAATTGTCCTTTATGGTGCATCCGTCCCACGCTGGGGGAAATGTTGATGTATAGGTGTGTATTTGGATGTGAGAGAGAGAAAGAATGAGGGATTTTGTGTGTCTGTTTGCTAGGCAGGGATGGCTTGCATTAGAGACGACCTACCAGGCCTCCTTCCCTCCTGGAAGTTAATGGAAACTGAATTATTCCAGACTGAGTTTTCTTAATATGTATTTATTGAGTTGTGGTAGTGATTTCCTTTTCTTTGTATTGTAATTTATGTTGTTATTTTACATAGATGCTTTAATGGCTATTATGGTCCTTATCAGCCCTGAGTCAGTCATTTACAG
>JANHZU010006571.1:29129-44305 GCA_032468055.1 Acrochordus granulatus | reverse complement strand
GAAGGAAGGAAGGAAGGAAGGAAGGAAGGAAGGAAGGAAGGAAGGAAGGAAGGAAGGAAGGAAGGAAGGAAGGATAACCCTTGGCATGAGACCAGCCTTATTTCTTCTTCATCTCTTCCATCCAGTCTGGGAAAATCTAGCCAGCAATTTGAAGGTTTGAAAAGATGGAGAAAAAATGGAGGGTTTGGAGCCCTGTTTTACCTCCTCTTCGCCTCCTGAAGGACATCCAGCAAGATGCATTAGAGGCCCCTTGAATAGCCCCGGCCGATTCAAGGGCGTGGATTTATTTTGCCTAAATCCTCTAAGTCTTAAAGCCCTTCACTCCGTTTGGTCTTGGCCTGATCCAATTGGAAGGTGTAAACACGGGTGACAATAAAGAAGCCATCTGGCCAAGTGGCTGACTTGGCAAACAATGACAAGCTTTAGTCAAAAGACCCGTCAGGATTTCCACACACATGTGGCACTCCCTTGAAAGAGAGAGAATGCGGGGAGGGGGGGACTTTAACTTGGTCAACCAAATAAGCAAACTTCTCTTCCTAGAGTGCAACGCACACCGGCCCTTGTTGCTTTCCCTGGAAAAAAAATCAGGAGCTGCCAAGCTGGGTTGGAAGAAGGTTGTCTGCATGGTGTCTTTTCAAAAGGATCTGGAGACTGATGAGGGCTGGGAAGAAGGAGACGCAAAGCTCTGAGGGCCAAGCAGATTTTTGCTTTGGCCGTGCACTGTCAGGGTGATGTACTGGAAATTTTTATTGGCTTGATTCGGGCCTCTCTGCAGCCCATTCTCCTTCCCAGCAATTCTCATGGCTTTCTTATCGCCTGCTGAGGCCTTGATCGTGGAGAGAGAAGAGTAGCAGCAGGGGACAATTAGAGAAGACTTCCAACTTTGATCATTTGACCATATGTGAATACAACAGCTGACCACATGTTTGGAGAGACAACTAACTTAAAAGTAGCGGGGGAGGAAGATGGGGGAGAGAGCCACAAAAGCCAAGCATAGATATTTAAATTTACATTTTAATTATCCAGCAGTTGAAAGCTGCATTCAAACTTTTCAAAGCAAAGGGGGGGAGAAAAACTGGCATTTTCACGCAGGCAACTTGCCAAAAACTATTTGCAGTGAGTATGTGTATGTATTTATATATATATGTTTCCAGAAATAAAACCCTACGTTGCTTTTTTTGCAGCAATCCCAGAGAAGAGCTTGCTTTTTAACAGAAGGCAAGAGAGAGGGAGACACATTTAAAGATATTTCGGAGATTCACACTAGTCCAGGATGGAGTATAAGTCTTATTTCAAAGAGGTGGGTGATACAAAGGCATCATAAACATGTTACAAAGGTCTTATCTTTGGCCGTCTGCCTCTCCAGATATACTCAGCCCAGCTGAGAGATTGTAAAGATATGCAAAACCATTGAAACAGAGGAGATGGAAGGACTTGTCAGATTTTTCAAAAACACTTCTTTAGTTCTTTCTTGCCTTGTGTATACGTATTTGTCCACAGCTCATCATTCTGAAACAGAGAAATGGACATCTTCTTGCGCTTCGATGACCTCTGGGTTTGTACACAATTAAATGATTCATCCTAACCCCTGGATCTGCAGCAGAAATTCATTAAGACTTGACAGTTATTTTCGCGTGCAGAACAGACCGTAAATGTTAAACAATAAACTTATTTTATTTTTTTCTCTCCAACTCTGCCACCATCATCCTTATCTCTTCTATTTACCAGGCAATTAACATTTTCATGAAACCTCTATTTACTCCCAAATAGAAGGGTAATAGAAAAATAACACTCGCTGTTTTGACAGCAGCCCACTTAAGAGTTATCTGAGCAGCAGTCCTTTTTTTTAACAACAGTGGGATTTCTAGTGGAAAGTTTATTTCGGAATTAAGCATTGAGGTTGCAGGAAGAGAGAGAAAAGACACAGGAGATATTTTAGAAGGCAGGAGAAGAAGAAACTCTTGAGATCTGAAGAGATGCCTGCACGTCAGAGCAGTTTTCTTTCTGGTACAGGCCCCCGGCTCTTTTGCAAAAAGCATTGCTCGGGTTTCTGTTGAGACAGCTCTTAAAATAATGGACTGCATCGAAATAACATGACTTGTTTGTTTGAAGAGCTGCCCGAGAATGCCAACTGTCAGAATCAAAAAGAAAAGAATGCAAAGTTTTGGAAGGAGTGTTTTGAAAGCTATCCCTGCTGTTATATGAATGTGAGCATATGTGCTTATTTTAAACTCCCTCTCAGTCACTGCCTGTAATGCCCAATTATAGCTTGCTTTAACCATTGTTTAGGGAATGGTCCATCCTGGCTTGGATCACCCTGGGGGGGTGGGGAATAAAACAAAATCTAGCTAAAATCTATCGGTCTAATTTCCCAAATTCTAGAGGGTAGAAGCTCTCATCTCTCGCTCTGACGCAATCATTTCTGAGTAATAGGATTACAGTTCTCCAAACCAATAGCCATTTCCTATACCATCAGCTCATGGATGATTCAATTAGGTATGCTGATCCAAGCAAAAAGAATGTCCACATCTGTAGAAAATTTTGCTAAGTTTCTTCTCCATATAGGCCACCACTGTTGAATGTCACTTGTAAGAAGCAAGCGGGTTTAAAGGCGCATACAACTTAGGTTTGTTCTGATAACTTAATTCCCAATGAACCTAAAGCATCATGCCCCACCTCTGCTGAGCCACACATTTAGCCTTTGAACCCAGAGACACTTTCCAAGACTAGGAAGTGAAGCGAGAACCGGATTTTCTTTCATCCATATTAAATGCCATGAAAGTGAACTCCAGTAAATATGATCCATGTCTCCCAGCGTATTTCCTTATCTGTCCGTTCCTTCTTGGAAACCAGTTTGAAAGCTATCCGGGAGCTACACCCAATGTTTGCAACCTTAAGACCCCAACTCTAAACCTAATTTACGGGTGGGTGTTTATGGGTGGCCAATTATTGCCTTTCTTTTGGACATAAGCATTTTCCTCTGAAAAGTTGCAATTCCAATTGCAAACTTCCAAACTTCACCCCTCCCCCTGCAGAAAGTGCCAAAGTCAAGCCCTGATTTGTTTGCATCAAACATTGTAGGATTCCTACCAACTTGGGCAAAATGTGAGCAGGATCCCAAAGAAAAGAGGCCCTGTCCGGTGGCCTCTTTGCTTTCCTCCTCCAAGCTGGCAGATCCAACTGATGGTACATATTTTAATTTCTTTATTTCCCACCTCTACATTTTTGAGCCCTAAATGCCTGCCCATCTCTCTGCCAAAAGCTGCCAAATTTATTGCTACTGAGGGGGAAGGCACCTGGGAAGAACAGAAGAGTGAGCACCAGGCCATTAAAAAGAAGATTATCTCTTTCCTTGGAGAATGCCAAGACACAGCTCTGCCTGGAAAGAAGAAGGAACTGTCCAGATTTCAAATTAAGCCTTTTCCCTTGATTTAACAAAAAAAGAGAGAGATCTTTTCTGTCACTAGCATTGTCTTTCCGTTAGCAGATGCCATAACAGTTTGGGATTCCAAAAATCTGGATTTTAGACTTCTTTGAGGGACAAATATATATCCTTCCATCTTTGCAGATCTACAGCGGGGAAGGCTCAGTTCTGAACCACTGTTGCTCAAGCGGATGAGTGATTGTTCTTCCAGTAGAGTAGGAAAGCTTAAGAAATCCTCGTCCAACCTCAGGTTTAGTCAGAGGAGGAGAACTTGGTGGACAAGGACTGACTTCAGACCCACACTGAGTGCAGCACCTAACTTCTAAAGCAGTAGAGCTTGGCTAAGAGGCCAAGACATGCAACGAGTCTTCATTCTTGTCAAGAGACATCCAAAAGAATGAGTGCTTCATTCATTTCATACTTTCTTCTTGGTTCCCCTCCTCTGTAGATTTCTTTCATTGAATTTCTTTCACCTCTGTTGCCTGCAAAAGTCTCAGAAAAGTGGATGTGAAAATCTGGTGACTCCTTTGAAAGGTGACAGGAATTGGAAGGAAGATATTGCCACTGCTTTCATGACAACAAAGAGGGGTAGTATTTACTTCAGAGGTAGTAGCCAGCAACACCCTCCCCGGAATAAGAACCAGAGAAAGAAATCAACTCATAATTCCAATGATCAATCATATTGAGTGGAAAGGCACCTTATCTGTAACTGTGCCTAGTCTAATCTCTATGAATTCGTTCTGTGCACGGTCTTTCCATTTTTTTCTTTTTTTGCTTTGGAAGTTCTCGGGATGCCTCCAGTCAAAAATTGACTGGATTCTAAAATTGGTGGAGCTTGTAGAAAAAAGCAAAACTGAACACTTTGGTTCAGGGATAATAGTTAATTATAATAGATAATAGCATAATAGTTTTTTTGAAAGAATGGAAATCTTATATGGCCTTTGTGTTGAAACAAGACTGAACTGATGATTTATGGAAATGGGGACTTTTCTTCTTTTTTTTTAGTTTCTATCTTCTTTTTATTATTTTCCTTTTTTATACTTTTATTGTATTTTTATATTTTGATTGCATTTTAAAATTCGAATAAAAATGTTTTTTTAAAAAAGGAAAATCTCACGATGCTTCTCAGAGATCAAATGCCAGTTGCTAGTTGCCAGCCCACACAATAAGAAGCAATGCAAAAACATTGTACATCATTTTATAAATGATGTAATAATAAATAATTGATTTCAGGGTGTTTTTAAAAAAATAGGCTGAGAGTGGACTAAAAACCACTTTGCCATACTGAGAACCTGGTATCAATAATTGCCTTCCTTGTCTTTATGGGAAGCACAATGTGAATTTTATCCCTTTTCTCCTAATTAAGTTTATTTCCTTTCTCTTGTTATTTAGAGACTTCCAAAATATAAAACAGGAAATCTCCACCTCCCCGCAAAAAAGTGATAAATAAAGGCTTTGCTTTTATTTATTGTTGTTGACATCTTGCCTAATTAAACTCCATTTTTTCTGCTTGGCATGTAACAAACGTAAAATGCACTTAGCCCATAAAGAAGATGTAATGTTTGTGGAATTTATGAGTGTCTTAAGGGGGAACAATGAGAATTTTCCACCAAATAACTAGCACTGTTTCTTTTTTAATCTGAAAATCACTATGTGAGATGGGCTGCTATACAAATGTGATGAAATAAATAAAACATGATCTGGATCAATCCTTGCAAGTGTGAATCCACTCACTCTGGTAAACCCTTGCATAGATATTGGCTTCTTGTATGGTTTAAGATCCACAGATCCAAATGAACACTTATATATGTACATTTTTGTCTGCCCGTAAGTCCTCTGCCCAGCGTTCTTCGAGGTGATTCCATTCAATAACCAAGAATAATTAATATTTACTTCTCCTGTACTGGTGGTCCAATTTTTGGCTACATAGGCCAGGCCACTCAGGTTGTACCTCATGCAGCATACCATATTTTAATCTTGTTAGTACTTATTTATAACAAATTTAGTGCTACTAAGCAGATAATAGAAATGGAGTGAACTATATTTGCATGTAAGCATTTCCAACATCTCTTTTCCCATCTTCTTAATGAGTGCTTTTAGACTTTGTCCTAGAAGTGTATCCATCAATCTATAGCAGGTGTGTCCAACTTTGGCAACTTTAAGACGCGTGGACTTCAACTCCCAGAATTACTCAGCCAGAATAGCATAGCTGGCTGAGGAATTCTGGGAGCTGAAATCACATCTTAAAGTTGCCAAGGTTATGACCAACTTAATGGTCTCTCTTCCACCTACCCCAGTTGATTGATTGCTTAATCCAAACATTTTTTCTCTATATATACTGTTGATAAAAGCAGGACCATCACTGGTGCAGTGGAACTTTTGATAGTTCACAGTCCAACCAGTGAACTCACACCACTATGTACAAACTCATGGAGTGGTCCAAAAATGCTACCTGGGGAAAGGTTGCAGGGTAGCGGTTGGGGCAGCAGAAAGGATAGCCACATTTTGAAATAAGTGAAGTATACATTTCCATTCTCATGGTTGGATCTTGTTCGCTGATCATGTTCTGAATGTGCAATGGCTGAAATAATCAATTTGCAGTGATTTGTTTTATTTCATTACTTTTCGCCAGGAGCACACTGATGCATGTAACTCATGGAAGGAAGAGTCACTCTACTTGGAAGATCATCAGAACTCCCTCCTATTCAGATCAACCCAATGAAGAAATGCCCAGAACCGCCTTTCCTCAACCAATAATAAAATCTATTTCACGGGACATGTGGAAGGATATGTCCTCGCTCTTGGAATTCTGTTGCGCATTGTGTTGCGCTTTTTCAACAGGTGATCAGCTATTCCCTTCATCCCTCTGAGACCACAAAAGTTCTCTTATGCTGCAATTTGGCTGGCTGTGCAGGGACCAAGTCAGTCGAATTTTGCCTTTCCAGTTGGCACTCCTGATGCCCATCTCATTCTTTGGGCTCAAGAAAGAAATCAGGTTTTGGTTGAAGAAGCCAGTGGGCAGCCCCAGCAGTTAAGAAGGAATGAAAAGGGTTAAGTGCCTCTCACAAAAAAAACCTCAAGGACACTTGACCTTTAAACTCTCCTTTTTAAACACACACACACAAACACACACAGCTTCTCTTTGAGAATCCGCATCCTTGTGGATTGGCAGGAAGATGCTCCAGCTGTTTACATCTGTAGAGCTTTGGCCAGTCTTTCCATTTCCATGTCAAATGGCCGGAAACGGGTGCTCCTGCCATCGGATCCCAAGAGTAGATTAAAGATAGGAAGCAAAAAAAAAGTTCTTTGCAGTCAGGAAAGTAAGAGAAAACACCTACATCAAATGAATTCAAATATGAACTTTCAGTGGGTCTTTAGAGAAAATCTTGGGAGGGGAACACACGAACCTACTTTCCCCTCTCACTTGCCATGCACCAATTGCTTTGGTCAACGTTCCCCCCCCCCCCGCATCTGCTTGAATACAGTAAGTGGGGAAGTGGCTTTTTACTGTCCAGATTCCAGCTGCAAATCCTGGGGGGCGGGATAGTCTAAGGATTGGAGGGGGGATTTGCTGAGGATCATCAACAAGGGATGGAAAAGACTTATCAGCTTTTGGGCCTGCCCACCCAAGGCTCCCCTGCAATTCTTTGTCATTTTGCCCAGCAACATTTGCCTAACAAAGTAGACTATGGGGAAGGATCCTTTTCATGTCATTTTGGGAAGCAGAGATGGGATGAAAAAATGACCCCCTCTACCAAGATTAGGCGAACAAAGGCTCTAAATACAAAATCACGCTGGTGCACAAAGGCCATTTGGAAAACGATTGTACCACGATGGGAATCGTTCTTCACGCAGAGAGAGAGGTACGGCGGTTGGACCCTGTTTTTCTCTGCAAGACCAACTTTGTATGCAACAGGAAGCTCAGCGGGGTCTGCTTTGGATGGGAGACCCTGGACTTCTGAGAAATGAAAAAAGCTTCCAGAAATTGAAGCAGACCCTTCCCTACCGGCAGTCCTCAATTTACAACTCCAATTGGGATCAGAATTTCTGTTGCTAAACAAGACTGTGGTTAAGTGAGTTGTGCCCCATGTTCTGACCTTTTGCTGCAGTTGTTTAGTGAATCGTGCAGTTGTTAAGCAAATCCGGCTTCTCTCATTGATTTTGCTTGTTGGAAGCGAGCTAGGAAAGTCACAAATGGCAATCACGTGACCCCGGGATGCTGCAACCATGAATACATGCTGGTGGCCAAGTGCCGAATTCTGATCACATGAATGTGAAGATGTTGCAAAAGTCGTAAATGCAGGGACCTGTCATGAGTCATTTTTTTCAGTGCCATTGTAACTTTGAACTGCCACTAAATGGCTGGTTGAAGGTCAAGGACCACCTGTACTGTTGACAACAAAACTGCATGGCTGTGTTCACAGAGTCATCATCAAGAACTCCGCTCTAGCATGAAGATGTTATCTAGTCTGGTAATGAAACGTCTGCAAAAAAACAACCAAGCTCAGAGAGCAGCAAGGACTCCACAATTCTCTTCTATCAATCAAAAACCAAGCTTGACATGTGAGAGTTTTATTTTAAGTTTTCCTTGATATGGCGTATTCTTCTTCTTTACTATTTAGGGTCAGCCTAGCTAATAATGCCCTATATGTTTTCCAGAAAGTTGTAAGAAAGATTAATGTGCAAAGGGCTGCCTAGGATGACAAAGAAACAGAAATAATCAGGTGGTAGATATACAGATAAACCCATAATAACTTTGGTGGTTTCCTTTTGGAAACCGTGAAGGTATAAATCCGAGAAAGGAGAGTGTAGGGGGGTGTGGAGAAGAGAACGGGGGTCCCCCTCTGAGGCAGATGGGTGGTTTAAAAAAATGCAACAAATAAATAAATAAACAGGAGGAGCTCGCCTTTAAGATGCACCCACTTCCTTGTTGACCTAACATTCTGTCCTTCCTTTGATCTTAAATCACGATGCGCCACCTCTCGGGAACAGGGGAGCTGTCTTGCGCACCAAAACCGCCCGCCCCAGCGCACCTTATGGAGAAGAGTCGCAGTGGTAAGGTGCTGAGGCTACGATAAACGCCTGCCAGTCTCCTGCCTTGCTGAGTGGGGTTAGGTTTAGGAAGAAGCTGGCCCCAGGTAGAGGCAGAGCGAAGGAAGGGCTGCCACCCCAAATTCTGAATTCTTAGAGATCAGAGGAGCTGGATATTCCCTGCTCTGCTGCAAAGGTATCGGCTGGAAGAAGAAACTGAGCACAAACCGTCTTGCGATGCCTACCGATCTACTTTCTCTGCAGAAGAAAAAAAAATGCGGATTCCTGCATCAGCTGAGCTGATATCAAGGGAAATCGCATTGGGAGGGTTGGGGGGCAGACCGCTGCTATCACAACTTGCAATTCGAGCAAGTGAGCCATTTAAAAGGCATCGATCGGTTGAATGTGAGATACCTGCAGACGTGGAAAAGCACAAGGAAAACAAACATCGCAGTTGAGACAACACAACACACAGGGAACAGCTCGAACTACAAGCTGGAAGAGAGCCTCCATTCATTCATCTGTGGGAGGGAGAGGCTGCTCCAGTCTCTGATAACCTTGATGCAGAAAAGGCAGCTGACACGATAAGGTTCCCAGAAAACAGTGCCAGTGTTGGGTTATCTGATTAAGCTTGGAGCAGAAGAGTGCAGGGCAAAGAAACGAGACGGTATATAAAATAATGTCTGAAAATTGAGCACGGGAGGGCTTTTCTTCCTCCGCCACAAAGTTAGCGATCAAGATCAAGCCAGAGCAAAATATGAAGACTGTTTGCCTTGGCAAGGGGAGAGCCCAGTTCAAGTCCGCTCCCAACCGTGGAAGCTCACGAAGAAGTGGGAGGCATCGTTCACACATCTTTTTCCGCTCAACTTACTTCCAAGGGTCGTTAGGGAGGTGGGAATGCAGGTGAGAGGGTTACCCACATCCACCATGGGTTTCTGGAGGAGAAGTAGAATATAAATGTAATTAACAAATAGCCAAGAAAGAGAAATATCCCTTCAAAATCTAACTGGGACCTGAGAATTTCACTGCGCTGTCCTTTTTTTCTGAGCCAGCACACGAGAACCATCAGAGATGGAGTTAGCTCAGCCTTTGTTGTATTTTAACACACAAAGTGGCATTTGTTTCCTGCAGTGTCTGCCTTTAGATATCTCACCACAAAACTTAACGAAGCTGTAACAGCTAAGAAGGATGATGATTATAAAGCCATCCTTCCCTGCCGCTAAAGGTATGTAGATGGTTTAGTTTCAGGGAAACTAAACAGATGTAAATTCATCCTGAGCTATCAGCAGACGCAAAATCCAGCCTAATGGGCCATTTGCAAGGAGCTTAACATACCGTGACATACAAAATAAGAAGTTGTCTGGAGGTTGAGTCATGGCATCTGGACTTCTTTTCTTGTTGGTCAGAAAGGTTTTGCTGCTTATCCAAGTAGCTTCTTCAGTCTGAAGAACTAACCAACAATAAAAGAAGTCCAGTTGCCATGATTCAGCCTCCAGACAACTCTACCTGGATGACTGAGAACCTTCATCAACAAAATAAGAAGTTATAGACTCCCAGAGGGTCCACTAGTTTGGCTGATACTTGGAGATGGAGGTCTTCAGGTTAGGTGATGTTGTGAATCTCCTTGTGCACTTTTGTGTCATCATACACATTTTGCAAAGTATATTTGCTGTCATGATGCCCTTAATGGCTTGGCTTCATGCCTATGCACTTAGAAGGAGCTTCCCAAGGACATTTTGCTGGGGAGTGGGAGTGGGGGATGGGGAAGGAAGTCAAACATCTGTTTTGCAGAGGACCGTCTTATGTTGAAGGCATCTTCTAGTTCATGGGTTGTCGTCCCCAAATTTGGCTTAAAGATTACATGCCATCAGAAGGGAGGATGATCTCTTGACGTTATCTACCTGATCCAACTTAGCTGTGGTCAGAGTTGTGAATATTGGGGTAAGTAGATGCAAATTTCTTGTGCTTCTAAATCTGTACATGTGCAAATCATTACCCATTAAATATTACACAAATGCATGTCTTTGGAAGGGAGAAGGATATTCTTGCATACCCTCATCCTTCTTCAAAGCAATCATCTTTGGAGGAAGGAAGGCTGAGAACGGCTGGCAAGAACTAAGGCAAAATCCAAAGATGGAATCCAAGGCAATTCCTGGCTTCTTTTCTTTCTTTGGATAGTATATTAACACCATAAAAGCAAGTGAACAGTAGGAGTTGATGCTTTGCCATTGTCAAGCTCCCATTTCAAAAGAAGGGGATAGAATTCCTGACCTTTCCTTTGTTTCCAAAGGTTGGGGTTGAATAAATTGATTCCTTCTCTCTCACACACACACACACACAAAACACACAGACACAGTACTGTGGATCCCTAGAATTAGGAGCTGCTTTGAGTGATATGTTCCAAATACCTTAAACTGCCTTGTGGCCAAGTGGCCGCAGATCTGCATCCTCTTCCACTTGGCTTCCAAACTCAGTACAAATGCTGAATTTTAAGCTCAAGGAACCTGATTGCCCCAAGACATTTTTCAATCTGGAGCAAAGGCCAGCCTGTCTTCCATATAAAAGCAAATCACTCTGGATGCAGACACCAAAGCCATTTATTATTCTATGGTTTTGTTCATCATGATTCAGTAAAGAAGGCACAGTTGGCTGTATTTACAGTTCACTGTATTAATTAAAATGAGGATGCGCGTGTGCAATCCATGCCTTTTTGCAATTTTTTCCAATCACTGTTACATACAGTGTACATTTTTAGGTATGGAACACACACAAAAAAACCCTGTAGTGTGTGACCTAAAATAAACATCAGCTATCTTAAAATGGTGAAAGCAATCAACCATGATTTATACGCTACGATGATTGGGCCTACGTAACACATTGAGTTCAGCCTAAGCATAAAGAGATTGACATCCAGTTAACCTGTCTTTTACATACATTGTCTTTTCAGGCATGTTCTGGGGCACAAAATAGCGTTCCCAAGAATGTAGAGGTTTTACTACCTCTGAACTACATTCCTCTCTTATTTTTTCTCTTTTTCTGAACCTTTTGTGGCTTTACAAAAAAAATCACTTTTTATGAGATGTCTAATTTACTAAGAAGGGAGATAGAAAGAGAAAATTACTTTGCCTGTGTAATTCTGGCCTTTTAAATTACAGGTGCTAAAGACACTTGGAGCAACAGCTGATTATAATTAAAATTAAAATCTATTAATCCTTTCCACATTTTGTTTTGCTTCTATACTTTTTTATATTTTTTACATAACATCAGGGTAGGAGACATCTTTTGTGAGAATGACATCACTTTAATTGTTAGGCTCTCGTGTGGCTCTGATTTAAATTAAAATGTCATTGGCAGATCTGAAATAAACAGTGAAATTTTGGTAATTACATTGAGCCAATTTGGCCCAATTTCTATTTTTTGAGAAAAAAATATGCTATTTTGAGCTTCTCAAATCAGGAGTGGGTCAAGAGACAATTGTTCCTTGTTAAAAGATACAGAAATGGCACTAACACAACAAGGCTGGGGGCACATGAATTATATTCCTTTGGAAGCTCCAAACAACTTCCATGTGTGGAGGCCAAAATAGGATAAATTCACAAATCAATGAGGATGCATGACACCAAGTTGGTGGCTGTTATGTTCTCAAAGTGAGACCATCCATGTTATTACTCCCAAAGGAAGTTGCAATAAGTTCAAAGGAACCCAGGAGCAACCATTCTCATCCACCTAGTTCCAATTTGGTCGAATAACAAGCTTCTCTTTTCCATCTGTCTTTAGAAGTAATGCAAAGAAGCTGGTGAAGGTTCAGATGGCAAGTATTTCTCAGGGACAACCAGACCACCGTCATCTGTGAGCAGCCACAATGTTTTAGACCCCTTCAGGGCAAACAGCCCAGGAGAAGACCTCAGTCCCAGCTATGTCCCAAAACAGTGCATGCTGAATGGGGTAGGATCTCTAAAGCAGCATCACCATGCTGAACACAAAACTCCAAACAGATGCCTAAGAAGCCCTATTTAATCCATCCAGAAATGTCCTATCGTCAACTCTTTTGCGGCTATATTTGATTTTTTTTGTAAGCCACAAAAGGTTCAGAAAAAGAGAAAAATAAGAGAGGAATGTAGTTCAGAGATAGTAAAACCTCTACATTCTTGGGGAACGCTATTTTGTGCCCCAGAACATGCCTGAAAAGACAATGTATGTAAAAGACAAGTTAACTGGATGTCAGTCTCTTTATGCTTAGGTTGAACTTAAAGAATTGTATAATTCCAGATGGATCACAGCTTCTCATGATTTATTGCAATTGCTGGGTGAATAGTTTACTTTTTAGGATTTACAAACTGCTCTCTACATATGTCGGAGTGCATCTCCCACACAGCTGGATCACATCAGGATGGGGAAAACCACTGTACAGTCCCAAAGAAAGTCATGTATGTTTCTTGTTGTAAAAATGACTAGAAAGCTATATATCTCCCATAATTTAAATACTGTATGGGATTTCTTTTCTCTCTAACCATTCCTTAGTAGACACCATCATGGTGACTATTCCTGACAACACCATGACTGCAATTCACTGTTTCAGATGTGAAAGCTACAAGAGTGCTTAAGAAATCATGAAGATTTTTTCAAACCACAGAAAGAATCAGGCTTATGAAACATAAAAGGAGTATGAATATATTATTCATACATACGTGTTGTGTGTGTGTTCTCTAAAGAAAAAAATTGGTATGACTTAAATTGAATAAAGTACTTCAGTCTTCGAGGCAACAGTTTGAAAAATAAATGAATCTTGAATATTAAAGCATTAGTTTGAGCTGTACTGATCTAAGACTTGATTCCTGGTTTCCCAAGATGAGGTGTGATGCATAAGATGACCAAAGAGGCTTTTCAGTTGCGACTCTTCTCTCTCTTCTTGTGGTAAAATAATTTTATTTGTGTATTCATTCATTCAATTTGTATAGCCACCATCTCAACTAAATGCCAATGTTAAAGATGAACCGAAGGCATGTATGTAAGATTCCAGCCCTTTCCATGGTGGAACTAAAGCAGGGGTGACCAGCCTTGGCAACTTTAAGATGTGTGGATTTCAGCTCTAGCTGAGGACTTATGGGACTTGAAGTCCACATGTCTTAAAGTTGCCAGGTTGGACACCCCTCAACTCAACCTTTCCCAGTGATGAAGCCCAAAGACTTTGCTGCTATTTTCATGTCTTTTGCCCCAAAGAGAGATTTTTGCATTGGAAGATAAGTTCTCCCTTGTTCTCTTCTTCAACTGAGTAGCAGATTTCCAAACATATCATACATTCTTTGTTTGCAACTTTGAGGAACTTCATGAAGTTCTCCAGACTCTTTTGAAAGCTTCTAAATTGATACCGACAAGATCAAGAACCAGCAAGAGTTCTGCAGAATTGCAGTCACTGCAATTGAAAGCTAGCAAAAGAAGCTGACTGAGATATACTCACAGATGCTTTTAGATTCCCACTCCTTCAAACAGCATCCACCCAGGAGTATTACCTAACTTTCTTGAAGGGCCTCGGAAGCAATGGACAATGAGTCACCCTTTTATAAAGGGAATAAAGGAGAGCCATAAATGCTCTTCCTTAGGAATGGAATCCTGTCTTCACAGCTTCCAGCTAAGCCATTTCCCCTCCTGATCAGCCTTCTCTTTTATTAATCTTTTCCTTTTGTTTTGGCTCCCAAATCTTGATCCACAAGGCCAAGTGGATGTATTGTCATTCTGATACCAAGAACAAATAGTGGCGCAAGACAAAAGAATGAGAGTTTAGTGACACTCCCATTTATTGGGGGGGGTCATAAGAGTTCCTATTAGGTTAAACTTTTCTAGTAGAAGAACAAACTTTTTCATTATATTTTGATTCGGTAATTTCTTGAGATATGGCTCTACGGCAAATTTTCCCACAAACTGCCTTTGAAAGAGAGTGGGTTGGCCATCAAAATATTAAAGAAAGCCTTAGTCTGGAGTTTCCACTATAGTCTGAATGTTGGCGTCATTGGAGTAGGCTTTGAAACTCTTGGTGGAGAAGAATGGATGCAAGGGGAAAAAATTAATAATCTGTGATGCTGAGCACAATCAACCATTGTTTGCTTAACCGCACTATCAGTAAATTACAACTGATAGTTTAAATGGTACTTTAAATCATAAACCATGGCTAAATTATTGCTAAAATTGTGCAGGAATATGATGTTATTTCATTAGCCACCAAGTTGAAAAATGGAGTACAAATACATCCATCTTCTATATAATACTGATAATAAAAGGCAATTAAAAGAGACATCAGATGCCACTTTTGCTGGCCCGGTAATTACATGTCACTGATCCATTAGATCTAGTTCCCAAGAGATTTCATGAGACTCCAGATCACATTGTGATACACATGTACGTCCTATTAACATTACTGATAGCTATTCACATCTGCAAAGATGACAGGCTGCCTCCAGAGACCCCAGGAACTGGTAGCCTTGTCTAACTTTGCAAGAGAAGAAAATGTAGCCTGCACCAACCTGTTCCATTGGAATCAAGTGTCCCCACCCCACCAGCAGTGTCTTGGTCTGAGTCTACTTTCCCAAATTCTGCGATTGAGAGGGCTGCTTCACAGATTTCATGTTGGAGAGGATCCAGATAATTTAATTCAGGGGCTGGCATGTAGCTTTGCCAGTCTTTTCTGAGCTTGGAAAACACCGGACCCAGAAGCTGGATTCACACA
>JANHZU010006571.1:8822-28979 GCA_032468055.1 Acrochordus granulatus | reverse complement strand
CACACCACGTTAAGCCATTATTAGTCTAACGTTGCAGTTTATAAATCTTGCTGCACAGCTAAGGACACTGCCATTGTGAGCCCATTCGAGGAACTATGGTTAAGGTAATCACGCGGGGTGTCTTGAGGGAGTGTCAAGAAAGATTAAGATGGGAGCCACAGTCATGAAATCAAAGCCCAAACGGATACAAGCATGTGACTGGAACCCTTCCACTTTTATGGAAAAAGGGACATCGCTTTGATCATTGGGTTGGGCTGCCATCTTGACACTTTTTATGCTTTCCCTGCGGGCACTTTTGTAATCGTGGTGAACTGTTGTCAGTGCCATCTCTCTATAGTTTTCCTGTGTGGATGAGACGAAGACACTCTTTCAGGGCAGGGGGTATTTCAAATCAGATTTCAGTAGGACAATTGCACATGTTTTTCCAGATGGACTCCCCCCAGAAGAGATTTGTACTTTGAACAGGAATAAGAAATTTAGCAGAAATTGATACATGTTTACTTATGTGCGCGCACACAAACATGCCCACTTAGATTTACAGTTTCTCATTTTCCTCTGACTCTGGCTGGTATGCATTACTTCGGGGTTTGCAACACTGAGGCAGGCTTCGGTAGGATGACTTTGAATAGCTCCACCGCTGCCTTGAGCCAAACGTTCTTAATTTTTTCTTCTTTTCGAGCTCAAAATAAAATTAAAAATACATTATGTAAAACATAAACATCCCAAAATGAAAGTGCAAGTTTTTCCAGTCATTGCAGTGCTTAAAAAGAAACAGAACAAATTTTTGTATTATTTAAGAGGAATTATTTATTCCAGCTCAGTCAATATCAGAAAAATATCCTGAGTTTCTCTCTCCAGACTGCTTTCAAAATATTTCTAAACTGATGAGAGAACCAGAACCAGATACAAGACTGACCTATGCAGAATATAGAAAAAACACTCCTTCCTTCACTTGGAAATAAGCACTTTGCATGAACCCAACACTCAAGGGGTTTGGCTGACTTGGGGTGGGGGCTTGTAAGCATGCAGGAATGAACCCTTCCATCAGCATTAATGCTGACATGGGAAACTGGGAAAGTTTTAAACTATAGGGTGGGTAGTTAAAATTCATGGAGACTTCATTCAGCCTGTTTGGCCCATCTGAATACGCCAAGCGGGTTCAGATCTAGTAAACAGGTGGTGGGTAGAAGATATCTCAGAAATGCCAGTCCTGGCTAGACTGAAAGCTTTTTAAAAATGAAAACAGTAATCAAGCTCCACCATTTTTAGAATCACGTACTTCGAAGGCCTTCCTGCCCGATGCCATGTCATCCTATCTAGAGAAAAGTCTCGCCAACTTTTCTTGATCCTTTATTTCATTAAACAAATTTATGTGGCCACCCAGTTTACCCATAGGGGACTTTTGTCCCCAAAACCTGCCCAGCCGTGTCCACAGAGTCCTGAGCTGTTGTGTTCAACTCAAAGGGATCTTGACCTCTTTTGCCGTGTTGCCATCTCTCTTCATCCCCAAAGGAAGAGCCAGCCGAGCCACTTTTCCCCAAGGATTCAGTTCATTCATTTAATCCCCACTTTTCCACACTCTCTCAGCCTTTTCACACTTGAATATTGCAAGGCTCGCCTCCCCCCACCAACACACACATACACACACACGTAGCCTTTCCTCCCCCATGGCTAATGCTGATGGAAGGGTTCATTCAGGCCCCCACTCCAGACTGAGCCCCGTGGCAGGGAGCTCCGCAGAGCTCGGCTGGACCAGAAGACTTTCAAATTGGAAATGGCACTGCTGTCCAGTTGCTCTTCTGTTCTCTTTCTCTGCAGAGCAGGGTTCAAAAAGAACTCAGAAAACATGTCGAGATGGGGACGCAAAGGGACGTGGTGTGCCCGGAGAAGATGGGTCCCGTTCCTGAGATGAACGTGTTTTGCTCCGCACAGCCAACACTGCATCACGGTGAAGCTGAAACATTATCTGCTTAAAAGCTGCTTTCCCAGGCAAACCTTGGCGCAAGATAGATTGCCTCGAGTCCCAAGGCTTTATTCATCTCTCAGAGCCACACAAGCAATCACGGATCTGAGACCTTATCAGCAGGTACTTTGCTGATCATTTGCAAACTGAATGATGAAACAACCTGAGACTTGCGAGATTAGGCTTTCCTGGACTTTGTACAGCCCAACTTAGCTAAAAAGGAAGAGGAATCAACGAAATCAAGCATTTTTAGGGATGAATGGCCGACCTTGTAACCAATGCAGCTCTCAAATTAAATGTAAATATATTTGCATGTTTCCAAAACCTCAGGATGTGTGTACAGATGAGCATGGGCTTTCTTTCTCTTTCAAAAATAGGATTAAATTACTATCTTTGACAAAAATTCTGCTCTGTATTAGAAAAAAGAGACCCAACTACTTCTTTTTGGTTTTCATCACGTTACTGTACCCATCAACATAAAAAAGCATCCAATAATGAGTTATTTCATATCTTTAACAAAATCCCTCAGTTCAACAACCAAAAAATGTCATTTACTCAGTTATCCATGCATCCACATAATTTTTCAGTTTCACAATATTTTGGATGAGTTTATTTATTTTGAAAAAGTAGAATATATATATTCTTTCAAATAAAGAAAGAAAAGAGTCGTCCTTGGATGGGCTGCCATCTAACAAGGATGCTATCAAGAGAAAAAGGGAAATAAATGTTCAAACATCAGGTCCTTCTTTGGAGAAAAATGTTACCACCAAGTTTGGTTTGCTTTTGCTTCACTTCTTTCCAAGAGAGAGGATGCAACTTTTGGCTGGTGAGTGTGCATCTCTTCCCACCAGGAGCTGGAAATGTGGGTAGGGTTTCAGAAAGTGAATCAAAAAGAATAATACAGTGGGTTTCCGAGATGAGAAAGCATCAGCTTAGAAAATTGAGGGCTTAGGACTGGGCATCAGGACATGGTTACATAGAGGCAGGCAAAGAAACTGTCTTCACACCTCAGCGACCAGACCACCAATATTCAAGAATGTAAGGTAGCAGCTCCTTTCAGCACCACACTGTGGTCCTAGACAGGAGCAGCTGGCTTCAGGAGGACATGTGGACAACACAGTAAAGCAGATGCCCTCCAAAAGAACCCAAGTTTGAACTCAGAACACTTCTCCTTGTCCAATTTTACCATATCCTACTTTGGACACATGCAAAAACCCAGTTTTCTGACAAAGGCTGTAATGTTGGGAAAGGTGGAAGGAAAGAGTAGAAGAGGACCCTAGCAGCAAGGTGGAAGGACTTGGTTACAGTGGTGATTGAGGCAACCTTGGGATACTTGAAGAACCAGATCATCATGGAGAAAATCTGTCTCTGGGTCAAAAATGACTTGATGGCACACAATCAATCAATGTTATCCTGCTTTTTTTGTGTGTATTAATTTTCTTAGATTGTAGCTTGTTCAGCTAAACTTGCTTTTCTCTTCGTAACAGACCTTCCAGGGGTCTGATTATCTGCATACTTGCCTTCTCTTAAAATGATACAAGTCTTCCTGCAAGAACTTTATTAACACAAGAGAGAAAGAGAAAGCTTTCTTATCTATCTCTTCAGAAAAATTCTCCACCAGTTATCTTCCCATGCCTCCAATCTTCCCCTAACTTCCTTTTTTATTCTTTTCCTCCCCCACAAAGTCATAGGTATGTGTGGAAAATTCCTCTTCCAGGCTATTTCTTTTAAACAGACTGTGAAATGAATTGTTGGATCCTTAAGCTCATCCCTGAATAAGCATGTTAATTTGAGGAAGCCCAAAGTAAGATGTCTTGTCTGCTCATCCTCAATCTAATCTCCCATTGTTTTTATGGACCTGCCCTGAGAGGAAATTCTACCTGATCTGCAGAAGCAAAGTCTAGGAATATGAGTTCAAGAATAGCAGGGATGCGACCAAAGCTCCTTGTGTTTTTTTCGTGGGTTTCATCCCAGATCTCAGCTACAAATGGGGCCTTCTGAAGTCTCATCTCAACTGAGTGTTTGAGATGATCACAGAAAATCCTATTTTCCTGTTCAAGGCAGCAAAACCAATCTGTTAAAATCTAATGGTTACTTCACTCTTTCAAGTTTCTCCACCCATTTTCAGATCAGGTTTTGAATTAAGGTGGGATTTATCAAGATGTTGATTTGGAAAGAAGGTTCAAATGACTCTCTGAGTCTTGCTTCCTACTCTTACAACACACATTTGTATGCCTGAATGCCACCTAGGAAATTCACATCTTGGGATCTTTAGTACTAAATTAGTAGTAACTCATGGACAATCCATGAACCGTGGCTAATTCACACACCCTCAAGTGCTTATTAGACCAATTCAGGCTCACGGTGCAATCAACTTGTTTACATGTTTATAAACAATGACATTCAGATTATTCCTTTAATTAAAAGAGCCCTTTTCATCCTTTAGAAGAACAAGGCCCTCCTTGGTTTTCCTGCTGGGAAAGGATGAAAGCTTCATAAAGGTGCATATATTTTGCACACAGAAAGATGGACAGTCACACAATGTGCTCAAAGCTAATTTTGGCTTTTTTGAAAAGTTACTATTGCTTTATCCTAATTGTGGCAGTTCACCAAGCAGCAATGAGCGGGGGGGACATGTTGAAGCAAATGCAGACATCCCATCCTTGCAACATGCAACACCATGTCTGAAGGCCCCAGAGAAAATACGCTGCAGAAGATCCAGGATTAAAACAAGATGCTGGATATTTTTCAACTTGTAGACCTGTCTTTTGAGCAACATCCAAAGAGGTGGACCTTTCTTTGCAGCCGGAATGCAAATTCTAGTTGACTAGATCATGCAAGAAAGAAACAGCCCATTCCACACCCACAGAGAGGCAGATTTATTTCCATGCCGTTGTGTAGCACACAGCTATTGAATCTGTAAATTGCCATATTGAAAAGAGGAAGAAGTGGCTTTGTGAAAGAAGCCTGAACATTCTGCTGCCTCTATGATTATTCCTAGAAAACACTGCATAATGTGCCAGATTCATGATGCAATTTCTAGTAATGGGCTCAGAATAAAAGAAGTGTCAGTGAGTGCGCATATTTCTTCAGGAACTGACAATTCTGTTTCATCACAATCCCTTGCCAGGTCTTCCAGGTGTGAAGAGATGTTGAACAATAAACATTTGGATGTGGGGATTAGCCTTCTGTAATTTTGCTTCTCTGATTCGGGAGGGGAGGGAAGAAGGATTGGGCAGAATTCCTCAGACTCATAGCCAACCTGATTAAATAGAGGGCCAGTGTGCATGAGGCTGGTTTGAGAGGGTTATGGGATGTCCTGCTAGAGCAACACAAAACATTCCTTCACTATTAACTGAAATGCAGTAATTAACAGGAGTGAATGCTAAGACTGATCCTTAAGCTGTTTTAAGTAAACCT
This sequence comes from Acrochordus granulatus, assembly GCA_032468055.1. Classification (NCBI taxonomy): domain Eukaryota; kingdom Metazoa; phylum Chordata; class Lepidosauria; order Squamata; family Acrochordidae; genus Acrochordus; species Acrochordus granulatus. Next base: position 23,596 of record JANHZU010006571.1, on the reverse strand, counting down.
TCGTTTTTAGCTTAGCAAGCCATGCAAACTGATTTTTGGTTTAGTGTGTCATCTCATAGCCCACTCAGTCGCAGCAGAGGTAGACTTCAACTTACAACCATTTGTTGAGAGACCATTCAAAGTTACAAAAAAATGACCAGTCCTTGCACCATTGACCATCACAACAGACGCATGATAAAAATCTGGGCACTTGGCAATCAGCATGAATGTGCAATGGTTGCGGCATCTTGGAGTCAAGCAATCGCCATTTGTGACATTCCCAGTTGGTTTCCAACAAGTGGATCCAATGGGGGAAGCCAGATGCACACGATTGTATGATGCACTCAACAACCATGGCAAAAAGGTCATAAAATTGGGCACAACTCACTTAATAACCACTTTACTTAGCAACAGAGGACTGCCTTTATTTCACTTCTTTCAAAATGCAGCCAGCCAACCACAGTGAGCTGAAGAGATTGTAGCTTGTTCAGCTAAAGTAAGACCTGATCAACACTCCGCTGATGGCATGAGAAAAACTAGTTTTAGGCAGGTGTTTGTCACATCAGATTGGGAAAACATTTTGGTTCCATTTGCTGCAGATTCCTAGAATTTTAGCATATTTTGTCTTTGGTTTTCTTTGTTCTGAGTCCATCTAAGTGGCATGGAAGCACCAAAGCAGCATGGTATGATGTTTAATATACATCAATCCCTAAAAGAAGTCTTCTGAAGAACGGCAGAAAGTGAAACCAGATTTCAAACTAAATTGGAATCTCTTTGCCACTTGGTTTTATCACCAACGTCTGCTGCCTTATACCTCGATTTTATGTATGTCGTAATGAAAAGCATATGCAAACAGCCTTCATTTAAGAACTGGAGTGCAGCCATGTGTTTCCAGTTACAGCATTTCAAAACACAGGCTGTGTGTGCGCAAGATTTTATGCAAAAGATGAAAACTGTTCACAGCTAGGATTTCTCCTTCTTTCCTCCTGTTGTTGTTGTTTTTTTTATTTGGGGGAAGGAAAGAGAAATGCACAAGGAATCACAAAAAAACCCTGTTTGTGAGGCCAAATCCAGAAATGATGATTATTTACAAAGTTATCGAATGCAGAATATTTTCCCATTTTGCTTTCGGAAATCCACAGGAGGATCTGCCTTAAAGTGATCTGTGTGGGGCGAATTATCCCATAACTTAATGTTCCAAATGTGTAAGAATAACACTCCTTTCTCGTCCATTTCCTCCTAAACAGCAGGAGACATATTGTCAAATGACTGGAAGGGAGAAAGGGTCATAAATGGTTTATTTCCCTTGGGAATTTAGGGAACCTGGACACCACCTCCCATCTGCCTTAGGAACAAGCAGATGGAAAGATTTCTTTCAGTGCAAATGTAACAGTGACTCATTCCCCATCAACCTTCCACTAATGACCCTGACTTACATTTGCAAAACAGAGTTATGGCAAACTATCTCTCCCAGGATAGAGGGTTTAAATTCTTCCTCTTGGCCACATTTGACATCTTATGCTGAGACATAACTTCTATCTTAAGTGAGACATGATGGCTTATAAACCATGGCTTTTGGTTTGGCACATTGGGCAAACCCAACCGTGGTCAATGCTGTAAACCATACTTAAATGCTTAGCATACTATGGAAACCAACCGTCAAGTTGGGTTTGCTCAAAGCATGAGCTCACAACTAAACTGATTTTATGATTTTATTGTAAGCCACCCAGGGTTACTGTAGTGAGATAGGTGGGATACAAATTGAATAAATAAATAAAATAATAAAATAAAAATAAATGGTTGTATAGTTTTTGGAAAATTATAAGCCACTGTGATTTGTAAACCATGACTCATCGCATAAGTTATTGAACAAAAGCAGTTAGTTGTGATTTATTCTTCACATTATAGTTATACTCTTCCAGCATGTTGGACTTCAATGCCAAAGCTTCTGCTGGTTGGAGCTCCAATCCAACATCTCTAAAAGACACTAGGTGTCCATGGTAGGAGGGGCATAAAAAGACCAAGATGTCAGCAATGCTCATGTGATCAAAGTCCTGTCTGTGTGTGTGTGCATGCTATGATGCATGTAAACAAGAAACAGGCTTCGATCTTACACCCACATGCCTCAGCTTGACTTTTTTTTTATCTTCCCCACTGTTAACTCTGAGTCCAGTTCAGGGAAAGCCAGTTTTGTGGTGCTGCCCTTAAACACACTGAACCTTGAACTTGCACCTGCATTCAGTGAATGAAGAATCCCAAAGGGGAGAAACTGATATGCCGTATTGTGCGCTCTACATATCTGTGATGTCTTAAATGCATTGAATCATTAGGTCTGGATGTCCAAAAGAGCAGCATTGGAGAACAGAGTGAATTCATCCAAAGCTTGAAAGAGACTTCATGAATTCCATACATTCCAACAGAAATTAAAACATTTCTTACCACTTGGGACAATCTTGTTTGCTCTTGGTAGGTGTATCTACAGATCTCAAATGTTGGGAATTTCTGAGCAGATAGGAGAATTCACACAGGTTGAAAGTCCAGGAAGGTTTGCAAAGATCTCACTGCTTACATTTTATATTTAAAAAAAAGTATGCAGGCTTCACAGAGGGGTCAACGAAGCCATCTGATTCGACAGTTACCAAGCTCCCCATCTTAAACCTTGAATTTTAGTGCATTTGCCTCTATTAAATTGCACTCTGTTATTTCTAGCCCACTTTTCTAGCCAATCAAAGTAATGTTGAACCTTATGTGTGTCTTCTAGGAGGTCACCACTTTGGTGTCACTTGCAGGTCTGGTAAGGTGCCACTCGCTTTTTTGGATTAATATCCAAACTGATCAAAAGTTTTACAAAAGTTAGATGCTCTTCTAATATGTCACAAGCATCCATCCATCAGAATTTTATCTGTCTTGCTGAGGTGTGTTGTGTGAATACAATCCTGGTGAAGCAGAAAGGTGACTAGGGAAAATCTAAGTTTGTTTGTTTGTCTGTCTGTCTGTCTGCCTATCTATCTATCCATCAATGTATGTGGCCAGGCTACACTCAGTAATGAAGTTCCGTGATGGAACTGAACAAGCCATTGTCTCTCAGTTGTTCCTACTTGTGACAGCAAAATGAAAAAGGAAGAAATTCTACCATCAACTTTTGAGGAAAAATGGGATGCAAATATAAAATGTAAACATATTAAGATTTTGTTTGCATCTTGTTGGCTTGACTAAGTTCCAAAGATGGGAAGGAAAGTATATTCCCATTTCTAAATGCAAATTTGCTGCCCAAACAGTTCCTCCCGTAACAAGGTGAGCCCCATTTATGAATAAAACCATTCTTCTTAAGTGAATACAATTAATATTGAATACAATTAATACAATACAACAATTCACGGATTGTTTCACTAGAAGGAGCATGAAATAAAATCCATCTTGCACTGATCTCCTCTATTGCCCCACCTTGTCCCAGATAAGAATATCCAATCTTGTCAAATTAAACTTCAACCTCATCTCAGGGGCATTTGATCTATTCACGGTGCAATCAAGATCTCTTCAACAGGAGAGAATTGAGCAAAAACACTCTTAGAAAGATCAAATTGTTCCCTGAAAACAGAAGGAAAAAAAACCCTCCCACCCCCAGCTCCCTGCTTTCACACTTGTCCAAAAGAATAGAAGTGCAATAGAGTTTAAAATACTCTTTGACAGACAGGGAGACAAACGGGCTTTTAAAATCTCTGGAGTCACAGCCATGGTCAGTCCTGAGAAACACACATCTCTATTTTGATGTTGACCTCAAAAGGGAAGCAGCCTAAATCAACAAAGGGGTCAAAGGCCAGGAAACATTGCAAGCAAAGAAGACATGGGAGGGGGCAAACTAAGCTTTGAACTTGGGGACAAATGCACTACACAGTCCTTGGTTGACAGCAAACCTTCCTGGTACCATATATATTGCAAAAAGAAGCAAAGCATGAACCAAAAATTAATCCAGATTTATACTCTCGGAAGCATGGGGTGGGAGAGAAATTCGGAGAGAAAATGATAAGCTAAGAACAAATACAGTTTCTCTTTCCTTTGCATTGCCCATCCCATATTCCTGCTGAGTTGTCTGATTGTTTTGAGCCTGAGAATGAGGCATACTCAATGACAGGTCATGAGAGAAGGTTCTCCAGATATAGACATTACATTTGTTTCATGTTCTGTGGATAATTCAGACCCCTTGTGGTATTTTATCCCACCAGTAAATCAAATCAAACCAACTAGTTTCTCAACCAAATTCCACTCTAAGAAAAGCCAATCTGATTTTATGACTCTCTGTCATCCAGTCTTTTATTCTTTGGTGCTGAAGTCTTTTCAAACCTTTTGAAAAATTGTTTTGACTGTAAGAACATAATAAGAAGCATTTTTGGATGGACTAAAGGTCTGGATAGGCCATGTCCTAATTCCCATTATGGTCTTAGTAGTCATAACAATCACAAAGGGGAAGTTCAACAGCTGTGGTCTGCATTTCATTGTTGGACCTCAGCATCTTATAAAGTTGAGTCCCATACAGCAGTTTTAGCTAAGATCATCATGCGACTCCAACTAGTTTCTTAACCAAAGTTATGTTTTAGCAGTAGTATGAATTTAGCAAACTAGAGATAAGCAATCCATGATTTAACATCTTAAGCAAACCAATGTATGTTCAGTTCCTGGGCTACTGAATGACAAGCCAACCCATGGCATTTTAGCCTTCAATATTGTAGAAGTATGCGGGAATGACCTTGGGAGTATGAACAAAGAGAACAGTCAGATATGAGATAGCATGGCCTGCAGATGGATAATGGATGTAGCAAAGGACTCAGAAGAGACTCTCCCTAGTTTCTCAGGCTTTAAAGGAGATGGGAGAAATGTACTTTCAGACTTGCAAGACTGTGTTAGCACAGTTTACAATAAATTAGAGTTAGCTCGTCTGGTTGTTTCCTCTCTAGTTTGCCCCACAAGGCCAACATCAATCTTGCAAGTACTCTGAAAGTACCTTTCTTCCCCTGTCTCCTTTACTCAGAAGAGCTTCTCTTCTCAGTCTCTTGCCCTGACTGCCTATACAGCTGCAGGCTATGCTGCCTTTTATCTGACCATTCCCTTGGCAGTCTCCCAAGGTCATTCCCATATATCATTATACGTTCATATGAGCTCAACCCATGTGTTTGGCTGATGACTCAGTGTACTATGTGAACTTAGAAAATTGGGTGAATAGAATAAAACAGGATTTCGTTGATCAAACTCAACATTGATTGCGCACCATGCAAAACAATCTAACACATCATCCTGAAGTGCTCTCCAAGGTCCTGATAATGTCTAATGAATTAAGTAAGCTTTCCCTTTGATATAGGTCAATAGTTTGAAGGGCTTGTTGGCAAGTGTCAGATGTGAGAACCTGGACTGATAATGAGATGACATGACAATTTCACAATGAGCCAATTAGAATAGCTATTATCATAAGTCAATCTTGTACAGTACTTAATAAACCGGGGACCTAAGATGAACCAGAGACTGCATGGAAACCTGAGAAAGATGCTGCTCTTCTTCCTTTGACAGTATTATTAGACCACATAAGAGCAGTGCCAAAGCACCCACTTTATTAAGTAGATCTGAAGCTTCTTCAAATGCTGTAATCAGCAAGACACTGACATCCACCAACACTTTGAAGGCAGAACAAGCTGCACCCTCCCCTGAAAGCCTAAAGCATTGAAAGAATAGTTCAGGATAATGTCTTCTGAAGAAGATACTACTAATCCTGGCTTTGATTCCCTTGTTACTCCCAAGAAGCAACCCAGAAAAAATCTTTACAGCAGGACATCCAGGGCAGGCGACCACATGACTATCCAATATGCATGCAGAGGTCTTAGTGGAGGGTGCAGTAGAACACAGCCAAACTATCATGAGTTAAGGCCATGAGTGAATCCAAATACCTGTCTGGTTTGGCTTGTTTATTTCTTGTAACTTTCTTACATATAAGATATGTATATGTAACATATAAGTATATTTTTTTTCCTTATCTGCTTCTGTCTCTCTGAATTTTTCTGGGCTGTGAAGTTATTTTTAGAGGAATAACCTGTAAGATATCAGCAGTTCTTCCTCCCATTCCTTTTCTGCTCACCTTTCAGATCAATGGCTGTGTCAGAGTTATGGTATGGAAGGTTATTGAACTAGGTGGGGCAGAAATCCAATGGAAAACTTAATCATAACCACCATTTTCATCAATTCATGTTTCTCAGAGTTCTTTTTCTGTTTAGAAAATATGAATAAATAAATCAGTTAACTGTCTTCTGCCAATAGCTATTTAAATTCCTGGGAATGAACAAATGTTCAATGGAAGATAATAAAAAGCAGGCATTTAGTGACAGTTTCATTTTGCATGTTTAAATATTAATAATGTTCTTCACAAAATTGCATGTTTGCTCATTCCAAAGCTCTAATAATTGTGCTTATGAAAGGTTATATTTTCTGGGGCGCCTTTTAATTATGTCACTTGCTTAGAGTGGAATGCAATTTGTTTAGTCAAATGCCAAAGCTTGTGTGTGGTGCGTGCGTGGCTGTCTTTTTATGGGAAAGAACAGCCAAGTTTAATAACAAAACATTACCAAATCTGTTTTTTATATGCCACCGAATTAAAAAATGATTCTCTTATCTTCACCAAAAGAGTTTCTTGCAATTAAAATAGTCTACAAGATTCCATTTTACTAGTTTTTTTTTATGTTTATCTACTCCAGACTCACTATTGTTTTAAATGATGAGGAAGATATGGAGAAAATAATTTATCATAAAACTATTTCAGTTTGAGGACATGGCTCTTCTTTAAAATGATTGTTAGACTTATAACTTCATACCAGAAAGAAAATGTATCTAATTCTCAGATAAAAAATGAAAACAATAAATAATTTGAATAATTTTCTCTAGATTCTTGGAATTCAGATGATTCTTTCAAGTTATACTAGAACCAACTTCTTTATCTTTCAGTATTCCCAAAATTCAAATTATTCCAACAAACTCAAATTATTCCAACAAACTCACTGAGCTAACTTTGAAGTTGGTATTTAGGGCATCTCAAGTTATTTCAAAGCCACAAGAATCCTCAATGTTATGGGATGTGTGAGCACACACATGTACACACACACAGAAAAGACTTCTGAATCAAATCACTGCCAAGTTAAAACTGATATTTCCATCACCAAAAAGCAATCCCCCACAAGTATGAAATGTAAGTGGTTCATCTTAGAATCTATTCTAATAAAAAAATTGGAATCCATGATTCCAAGTACCCATCTGTCATTTATTAATAATTCAGGTCAACACTGCCAAATCTCACATGAGGATCAAAATCACTATTATAGATGTTGCAAAAATATTCCTTTGTGGGATTCTAAACTACAGGCAAAACTCAAACACAAGTTACTAACAGAGAAACTCCATTATCTCTGTAAAATATAACCTTGGATAGTGAAAGACACTGGCTGAGTTTAACCATCGCATTAAACCATGGTTGGTTACTCATGGTTTGAGAAAAAACCACAACAGTTGGATTCACATATTACAGCAAACCATGGTGCATTTAAACTCCATTTGCTGTGCAAATCAACTTGCAGACCAAATTATGATGTTGGACTCCTCATTTTTTCCCCTTGCTTTCATCTTGCACTTCTGTGAATTGGTTAGGAGCCCATGTAGGGCACAAAAAAAGCTCCAGGAATACACCAAGAAACCTAAAGAGACCATAAATATGTGTTTGCACAACTAAACCACAGTTACAAGCAGTAAACTACCATCAAATCCTGCTTTCAAACAGTTTAATTCCCTAAACCAAGTGAAGATTTATTTCATGCTGAGGTTTCTTCCATGCTGAGCTACAAGCAAACAGACACAGTGACGGCTTCACATTGTGCAGAATCAGACCACTAAAACTCTGCTGGATGACAGTTGGATACACCAATATATAGCTCCCAGATCTGGGTCAAAAACCTCCAACTGGACACTGAGAGACAGCCAGAGAACTGTCCATATCTCTTTGGCCCTTCTCAAGGTCCTCCAGAGTTAAGCAGGCCAAGTCTTCCAGCCCTGAGATTCATGGGATTTGTAGAATCTCAAGGAAAACTGATCAATCTCAACTCAGGACAGAACCGGTCCATTCAATAGCCTCCGTCCTACAAAAGGGCATTCTGATTCTAGCTGGAGGAGCCAGTATCAAATGCTAGTTTGCCAAAGAAAACCCTGAACCACCACTTAGCCAGCCATCATTGTCCCTACCAAGTTGGGCAAGCCCATCTGCCTAGGTTTTCAGACCTTAATTGAGTCAGCATATCAGGACTGGACAATATCTTACAAGGCTCATGGGGACATGGCATTTTCCTTATCATTTTGCATCCCATAAAAGGCAGTGCATGATCAGTTCCATAAAATACACATCTTGACAGAAGGAGATAAGTGAACTGGGCTTTACACAATGGCTCTGTCCATACAGTATACTAAGCAGTCTCTAGCAAATGCCATCATATCAAAAAGCTGAGCTTGACTTTTCTAGGTTAGTACAGGTAGCCAGGATTCAGCACATGTGGTTGGTTTACACAGCAATGCATTATTCAAGCCCAGAAAACAGATTTGTGATCCGTGCTGGGTGAACACAAGCCAAACATTTCATCCAGAAGTTCTTTCAAGATGTCCCAACACAAAGACTTTGACCCTAAACACAGACCTTTCCGAACTCCATATATTGCAACATGATTCCCGCACATCTTTAGCCAATCTTTTCCCAACTTCCAAATGTGTGGACTTCAAGAATTCTCAGCAATGGCCAAGCTGGGATTCTGGGATTTAAAATCCACATGTTTGGAAGTTTCTATGCTTAGGAAATTAGTTTAGCAACTTTTCTGAAACTTGATTCTCTGCTTTCCTTTCATTCGGAGATGACAAATTTCCTTCCATCGGCAGAAGATAAATGGAAGATACACCTCATTGTGGGCATTCCAGGATTATTTTTTTTTAAAAATCGCATTGCCTCTGCAGAATTTGAAATAAAAGTTGTTGGCTGATTCACACATCATTCAGAGCCGAAGTGGAATTTGTTTAATTCTAGCATTTTCTGGGAATCAAATCAACAATAATATGACTAAATAAGCCACAGTTAGCAGCCCATAACTAAACACCGTGATGCCCAACTTCCTCCAAGCTGAGGATCAGATTTAACCTGTGAGTATTAAGGGCTCATTTCAAAAAATCCATCACCCCAAAATAATTCAATAGTATTCCATTTCCTTTACACTTAATTAAATACAATTAATATGTGCATTTCCTAGCCATGTATTTTCCTCTCTTGTCATCCTAAAAGTTCCAATTTGGTAAGAATCTCTGGAGGTTTCTGGGAGCTAAATCTCTGGGAGGGCAGGTGTGATCACATGACCGCAGGTATGCAGCAACGGTTGCAATATGAGCTGGTTGCAAGTAGCCAGCTTGCAATCAAGTGACTGTAGGGAATGCTGAAGTGTGAGGACCGGTTGTAAATTACCTTTTTTCAGCACCGTTGTAACTTTGAATGGTCACTAAGTGAATGGTTGTAAATCAAGAATTGTGGATCAGTGCTGGGCATTAACTGGAATAGCATGCCCACATCCTGATTGCAGGAGAGGATTTTCACCAGATAGAGTCTTCTCCAGGAAAAATGGACCCCCTTCCCGCCAGCCAGGCCTCTCCTGCAAATGCTCCAGGCTTTCAGCAGGAATCCAACAGAAAGTTGGCCTTGTGCCTGTTTATTAACTGCAAGTTCCATCCCAGCCAATTGTTGTCCTGCCCAGAACTACTTTGTCTGCTTTGGAGTCTCAGCTGAAGCTCAGTTCCTGGTCCCATTCATCCCCACCCCTTCCCCCCATGCCTCAGGCTCTGCAATATATACATCCAGAAGGTCCCACCTTCTTCTCACAGCCTCTCTGACCAGCCAGTTCCCTGCTGCTTTCTGCTGGCTCTCCACCAAGGTTCAAACACAGCTGCTCAGGAGGCCATGCACAGGCCAGGAGAAAGGATTCCCTTTGGGCTGCAGTGCACGTCGTGGGATATCCCCCCCCAACCCTCCTGCCCATTGGCTTGAGGTTTTCCAAAAACCTGGCAACCTCCCTCCGCCCAGATCCGGGCTCAGAGACCAACTCAGAACAAGGAAGCAGAGAGCCTTTAAAACAGGACTGAAAGAGGACGGAGCCCTTCACCCTCCCTCAGGAAACCTTCTTAACAATGCCAGCTACAACTTGCTGGCTTTGGAACTTGGCTGAAATTTACAGAAAAGAAGAGACCCTTGGCTCAGCCGTTGCGATTCTGGACTGGTAAGCACCAGTGATTTAAGGAGCCCGAAACTGCAGATTGGGGAAGTATGTATCTGCATGCAGGACAATGCGAGCCTTCTTGGGCCCAGCCACATTCTGACTTGGTTTATGTACAGATAAGCCATCTTCAGAGTGGGAGAAGAGCAAAAATGCAATGACTGACCAAGGTGGATGGAAAAGGCAAGAGAAAAGATTCCCGGATTTCTGCAACTCATTTCCAATCACCCCACCCACACAAACCCCGGCACTGCCCTCAACAGACACTTCAGGGAGAGAGATTAGCAGAGGATAATGTTTCTTGCCATGCTGTGAATAGCTTGAGCTGCTCAGGTCTGTTTGTTGTGTTGCTGTGAAAAATGCAAAGCCAGCCAATTTTTCCCCCTCTCAATGACTCAGTTGGTGACCCAGGAATTTAAAGTCCAGATGGTTAGAATGAGAGAAGGAGGACAGAACAGCCACCATAAAAATCTACTTTATTGGGGGTAAAAAAAAAATCTACTTTATTGAGGTGTAAAACTTAAGGAAGAATGCCACAATCCACATACTTGAGTGATGGAATGTACTTGAGTTATCCTGATGTGTAAATGTGGCTAAAAGAGCCTATTGGACATACATCTATGAATCAACCCAGCCTTGCTTTTGAGCTCAGTCTGTATTTAATCAAAACTTAATATTGCCAGTATTCTCAGTAACACCCAATTTTTTTGTGATGGAATTTTCTTTCTATAAATGTAATCAGAGAAGCTTTACTTCCATTTCTGAAATCAGACAAAAGCATGCTTGTCACTAATAATAAACTTGAATTATATGGCTACAGTCTGGGAGGAGGAGGAGGAGGCTTACTCCTGAGCTGTAAGACATAATTATTAGGGTGCTAAAGTAGGATCACAAAAATCAGACTGAAGTCCACACCCCATCACACACATGAGAAGGCCTCACACATTGTTAAAGGCCTTTATGCTGTATCTTGTATAATATTAGCATTGTACAACATATGAACTCAGGCCCAGTGTTGTCCGATACCCTCAGCTGAGCTGATCCCACCCTCTCTCAGCCAAAAAAAGAAAAATAAACTGGGGTTCGCATAGGATTCCTGTTAGTTAATTAGTTTGTTAGCTGCCACAAGCTGCCTGGTGACTACATGGAGGTGACCCCCCCCAGGTCTTTTGCTGTAGCTTTCCATTTGCAATTCTGTGCAAGAGAGAAAGGTAACTTATTTCTTAGTGCCCATCACTTCCCTTGGGAGGAAGGGAGGAAATGGGACTTTAGAGAGAAAAACTTGCACAAGCAAACCCTGTCTGCTTTCCAGAATTGCAGAGAGGTTATCCCAGAAATGTTTCTTTTTGTCTTTTTCAAGGACTGGCCCACAGCTTGACACCAACTGAGATGATGGCTGCTGCCCTCTGCACAAAATCAGAAGGAATCGAGTAGCGCACATTTTATTCAACGGAAGAAGTTTCAATAAAAAAGGCCACAACTCACAAAACTCCTGCCAAAAAGGAGGTACCAAATTCCTCATGACTTTTCCACCATAGACTAACATAGTTCTCCTACCATACTTTTTTGCACATTGATTTATCTTAGCAAATATGCAGAAGGGTAAGCTATACCCATTAATTCCAACAGGGATTTGCATTTCAAAAGGCTTCAAAGTTCATTCTTCTCGCATTTTCATTGTGCCCAGTTATGAATATATACTTAAAATTTACTACCCAGAACAGGACATACAGTAAAAGGGATGAATTATATTAATGGCAAAACCATGGCTCCTTATACAGGATAGAAGATCCTATCAAAAAGATGCAAGTTTAACCTAGTGATTTTATGGGAAATTTACGTACTTATCTACATGCAACTCATTTCTGAGAATAATCAGTCTAAAGAAGTCAGCACAGTGGGCGTGGGTCTGGGCAAACTCCAGGAGACAGCAAATGACAGGGAGGCCTGGTGTGCTGTGGTCCGTGGGGTCACAGAGTCGGACATGACTTAGTGACTGAACAAACAAGTAGCATGACAATATGGCTTCCTAGCAAGAACTTTGTGCAATTCTGTAGGCTGGCTAATTTATTGTGCAAATCATCTCTTTGACGTTTTCTATTAAAACAAGGAAATTGCTTGTATAGGTCAGCACAGAAGGAATGCACAACTGTGTTTTAGTTCTAGAACATGCCTTCCCACTTTTAGGGCCACTCAGTCTGCACATTTAGGATGCTGAGAGCATGTTGAAGACCAGTCACACAAAATGGTAGCCACCACAGATATAGCCAATCACAAAATAACATATAACTGAAAGCAAACAGAGTAGCCCCCTTCTTTTTATTTTCTAAGAAGGCCACCAGCCTGGGAACCCACAAAGGGGCAAAAATAGAAAGTGACATTATCTGTGCCATGACATAATTGCACAACTGATGCACACAGTGTACATTGTGTAAATGGCATCATTTGTGCCACGGCAAATTGACATCATGACCAATTGACATCATCATTGTAGCTTGGACCAGATATATATATGATCCAGAAGTCTTGTCAGATGAGATAGGTACTTGATCTTGTATCCTGCTAGTTTCCCATTCATTTTTAATATTAAAAAATCTAAAATATGTATAATATTAGGTAGTGTGTGGAGCTTGGAGGCACCAAGGAATATTTTTAGGATATATTATTGATCCCAAAGACTAGGCTGAAGACCAGATTCAAGTACAGTCCAAATATATCAAGGTTTCAACTAAAACCTGGTTGCTACCAAACCAAAATTCCATAGCCAATCTTATATAGTGAAAATGCCGAGCATTTGTGACTTTCCTTGTTCCAAGGGTACAGTCCCTTCCTGAGCTGCTGAGCTGGCAACTTAAAAAAAGAATATTGGGTGGTGGCTTCAAGTTTTCCCCTCAAAAGTTGTTTGGGATAGGCCAAGCGCAATGCAGGAAAATAACAAGAATATTCTTCCTTTATTAAAAAGAAAGGACAAATCAATCACGTTGAGGATTTTTCCATCTGGATCTAGTTTACTTCAGTCAACAAAATCTGGCTGGACTTGCTTTTCCCAAGTAAGCATGTTTCCTAAGAAGTAGAAGATAGAGCATCAAGTAGCACCTTCAGAATTCAAAAAAAGCTTCTGCCCTAATAAAATTGGAGAGCCTTTCTTGAGGGAACAGCCCAATTCAGGGTCTATTCTGCATAAACTAACAGCATGGCATAGACTAACATTATTTTCCCCTTCCCCATTTTCTAAGAACAGAAACCATCCTTTGGAGTACCTCATAAAGTGAACTCAGCCCATTCCCAGTCAAGCTCGTTTCTAAGCAGGCCCACATTGGCCACTCCCTCCTTGAGAAGAGGAGCCACACCCAGCTGGCTGAGGTCACAGTTTGGGATTTTGCTTCCTTGTTGAGCATGACATCAAACATAGCATCCCCTGCCTGGTTCCTGTAACCTTTCAGTTCTTTCTAACAAAGCCAGTGCTCAGCTTGGATTTTGGATAAAAAAATAAAGGATAAAAAGCAAAGCTCTGTTTCTTTTCCTCTTCCCACCACTTGTAATGGGCAAGGCCCTTGACGTCCAAGAGACAGAGTCTAGGCTCAGATGGCCCTTGGGGGTCAAGTGCAACCTGCTGGACAGCATGAACCTTCAACAAAAAGGAAGGAAGAAAAAACAGCTTTATTTCCTCAGCCAAACAACACCAACAACAAAAGGCTTTTTTTTTCCAGAAATGGGGGCCTGATCTCTCCAAACTCTCACTCCAGCAGCAACACAACTGTTGCCCAGAGCAAAAGAAAAATCTTTCAGAATATTTCTGGAATATTTCTAGCAACCCCCTCCAATAATAATAATGACTAAATCCCCATCAGTGAATTGCAAAAGGCAACTTTACTCAGTTGACATTCTGCGAGGAGACCTTTAACACCATCCAAGAACAGTATCTGCTTATCTCAGGTCCTTGGGAAGGACTCAATTGGTGGACAGAAATGCCAAACCCAGTCTAAACATCTGGCTGACTATGTGACCAACCACAATAATAACAGCAACATTTTCTTCCAACGTCCTCTCGGATTTCTTTCCAAACTAGTCCTACTGCAAACACGCACGCTGAACCCGGATGGACCCAGCCCTTCTTCTGAAAGAGTTTCGGAGCAAATCAGGTTCTCCCACCGCAGCGATAAGAAAGCGGCGTCGGAAAAGCACTTTTTTGCTGTCGCGCTCGCTGCAAAGCCGCCTCCGTCGTCGCGGGATTCGCGGGGAAAGAAGACGGCGAGACGTCCGGCGTTCGCATTTATCTGTCGGAAAATCCAGGCCCTTCTAAGAGGGAACAGGAGATTTTTAGGCCTCCCGTCTGAAGGAGCGCGTTTCCCTTCCTTTCCACCGGACAGGGGAAAGGAGAGAAAAAACGGCGAGTTTTACAAAACTGGCGGATTGGCTGCGATTCACACACACACGTTTTTTAAGGGTTCCGACGGAACTGCGCGGTGCGGG
>JANHZU010006569.1:2547-12909 GCA_032468055.1 Acrochordus granulatus | reverse complement strand
TTTGGTGTGAGCTCTATAAGGTGTTGCAGGCCTTCATAGAACTGGTCAACTTCAGCCTCTTCGGCATCAGTGGTTGGTGCATCGACTTGGATTACTGTGATGTTGAAAGGTTTGCCTTGGATTCGAACTGAGATCATTCTCTCGTTTTGAAGATGGTATCCCAGAACTGCTTTTCCCACTCTTTTATATGACTATATTTAATATATATATATGACTATATTTAATGTCATAGTCTTGTCTTATAATTAAGAGGTTTTGAAAGCAAGCTATGAGTACCATTAGATCTGTAGATTATAGTTTAAAAAAAGGAACAAACTGAACTAAAGCAAACCCACATCCATTCACAGAGTGTATTTCAACAATTAATTTTTCCAATGGCAAAATCTTTTTTTCTCATACTATTCTGAAGAGCCCTCTGGACTTTTGAGATGGAGGAAACAATAACAAGATTGAGACAGCAAAACTGAAATGCCCCATATTTTCCAGTGAGCACTAGTACATTGCATTTAAATAATGATTAGTTTTGCAACATATAATTGCACTCTTACAAAGTCTGAAATTAACAAGTCTGAATAGTAGATGTCCATTCCTGGGAAGACCGGCAACTGTCTTGAATGTTTTCCACTTGTGAATAATCTTCCTTAATGTAGGATGGTGGACTTTAAATTGTTTGGAACTGGTCCTATAACCCTTCCCATATTGCTGGGCAACAACACTTGCTTCTCTAAGGTCATTGTTGATGTCTTTACTCTTTGGCATTGTGTTAACACAGACCTCAATGCTGGAGACCAGCAAACTCCCAAAACTTTGGCTTTTATAGAGGTCGTCACACTTGCTGATGATCAACTGATCAAGGGCACTTGATCAGCAGCGCCTGGCTACTACTTAGCCTCTTCATACCTGTGGAAGCAGTAAGGGTGTACTTAGTTTTCACACATGGCTTCTCCATTTTGGTTGTTTGTAAAATAAATGATGACATGGTGTAATATGTCATGTGTTGTTGTTCATCTGAGGCTGTATTTACCTACTTTTGAGAACTGTTAAAGACCAGTGTACAATGCCCTGATACATAAAACAGTAGAACTCAAAGAGAGTGTCCTTAATTTTTCACATGACTGTTGATCTATAGAAAGTTTTATACATCAATTTCAATAAAATGACCATCTCTTATTTTAATCATCCATGCATATGTCTGTAGGCAACTGTTAAGTCTCAAATAACACAGTCTTCAATCCACTGATAAATGGGGCCATAAATTCATCTTTATAATATTGATGGTTAATCACTTAGCAACAAGGGAGCAAAGAATTTACTTGAGTGTCCACTCTTCAATTTCCAATGTAATAAGTAAATAGTTCAAAAGAATGTGTACATCATAAAAGGACAATGTCTCAAAGTCAAATTAATATAATTATTTTTTTCCAGAATATACTTTAGGACTTTAAAAAAAGCAAATATTTTAATGAAGTATATTCTGACTGTACCTCCAGCACAATAATTTATCCATTCTTTTTTATATAAAAGCAATAAATATGCCTGAAAAAGCTGTCATTTAAGATGAGATTAAATTTTTGATGCAAACATTAAGATACTTCCTCATGCTCTCCAATTCTTCCTTTCCCTATGTGAGCACAGAGGATAACAAATAGGAAGAACAGAAAAAGGGAAGAACAAGGATCACTTAATGGGCTTCTGGAAATGAGGTTGACTTTCTCTTTTCTTCCAGCTGTTCTGGAGAGATTTATTTTTCCCATAAGCTGGTTTATGATAAATACTGTGAGTATAACACTGGTCTGATTTCCTCACTACATGAAAGTGGTTGTCTGGGGCTCCCATGATCTATATGGGTAGATAGGATGCAAAAAGTAATCTCTTTTTTCTAGTTATTGAGCCAAAATGTCGACATGGAAAATCAGCTGTTCCTTTATAAGGCTCACCCCCTTCTCCAACATCCAATTGATGTAGTTCCTTTCATTTCTCCTGTAATTATTTTCCCAGTGGACTAGGATACCTGAAGCCCTGGTTCCTGAATGGATGCTGCCTGGGTGCTACCATGCTACCTTCTCTAGTTATGTACTACTTTCTCTAGTATATGTGTCAGATCTGGTCACAGAAGCGCTGCTGATCATTATGACTTATGCCTTGTAAGGGAAGAATATTAAGTGGCCTTCAGTGCTGCTATACTGTGGATAAAATTGCTATAATCACCTCCTCAACAGTTTGATAGCCTTTAGGATAGGCCTGCACAACAGATGGCCTGCCAGGTAGTCTTGTGCAACTTCCTAGAGTTGTTGGAAATTTCAGTTAATTCACTGGTGACAAATATTGTCACCAGCAAAACAATCTGTTATTGCCACCACTAAAAAAATAATGTTGCCAGGTGCCCCCAAAGTTTTCAAGGTCTCCAGGTGTCACCGATACTACTCCATACCAGCTCCAATGCTTCTGCCATGCTGCTAAGCATAAAACAGCTGAACACCAGATATTCCTTTGTGAATAACAATTATTTTTATTTATTATTAATTTGGCCCTTTCCCTTCTACAAACTGTATAGGCTTGATATGGAGATTGTTCCATTTCACTATGACGTGGACTTTGCAGCTGGTTCCTCTGTCATTCATTTCATGATTTGTCTATTCTTCAGTCTGCCACATGTCCCCCTTTGCTTCAGCCTGCTATCAGTGTGCCAATGAGTTGTTGAGAGTCACATTCACTCCTACGTGGTGCTCAATTTTCTTTAACTTTTTTTTGGCCCTCAGAATGGATGGAAAAGAGACTTCTTTAGAAAGCACAGCATAAGAGAGGAGGATTTATTAATATTATGCTCTGCCTTCTAGCTAGAAGAAATGAAACTGTTGCCTTTGGCTCCAACTTCAATGGCTCAGAAAATAGTCTTTTTCTTGAGACCCCACAAATCCCCAAAGTAAAAGATGAGAGCCAGCTTCATATTATGGTTTTGGCATAAAGCTAGAGACTAAAAGATTGTGAGTTCTAGTACCGTCTTAGATATGAAGCCAGCTAGGTAACATTTGGCCAATCAATCCCTCTCAGCTCTTGCAAGGAGACAAGGGTAACCACTTCTGAAAAAAAATTGTCAAGAAAACAGACTAGGGTTTGTTTGAAAACAGACTAACCCTAACCCTAACAGTGACTCAAAGGCACAAAAAAAATCATTCTCCAGGTAGTCTGGCTAAGAATTAATTTGAACCCATCTCAAAATGTTCATATCTAACTAACGGAGCCTAAGTATTCATTGTTCTATTTTGAAATATTCTGCAATTTATTTGCTGCATTTAAATTACTTATTATTCACTGAATATTCTGTATGTTTTCACTATAAATTACAATGCACCATACTTTTATAGATAAATGTAACTTAATGCAGCACATATCTAGCATCTCTAAGAACTTAAATGTTTTGAGAATCAGACATCGATCTACAACTTAGCTACAATGTTAGCTGTTCTATTCAACTTCTGTTCAAATAGTTCGTAAAACGATTAATTAAAAATAAAAAAACCTGTTATACCATACAATATAAATACTATATAGAATATTGGGCTTTCAAAAATTCAATTGAATTTTGCTGAGGCATGGACAGATACTTTGCATGACTTGTTACAGCACATCATTACGTTTTTGCAGTTACTATGTAATATATTCATATTAGTTCTTTGAAAACTATTTCTCCCAGTAAGAGTGTAAAATAGCCAGAACTCATTTTAACAATAATAAGCATGCCTCCATGAGTATCTGATAACCTGAACACTTTTATCTACAGGTTATCTACAATTCTGTGAATTACATGATAAAAACAGAAATAAAGAGATAGAGAAATTTGGAAAATTAAATCAAGTTATTAAAATCAGATGCATATTCATATCAACATGGTGGATGATATGATGAGAGACAGTTTGGTGTTATGATCAAGGTGCTAGCCTAGAAACCAGAGAACTGAAGGCATGGAAGACAGCTTGGAGGACTTTGGCCAGTCTCTCTCTCAGCACAATTATTTCATTTATTTATTTATTTAATTGATTAATTTGTATGCCGCCGAAATCCAGAGACTCTCGGCAGCTAACAAGAACAATTCTAAACACATTCATTAAAAACATTTAAATAATAATAATAATAAAAACATGAAAATAAAAATAAAATTCACCTCATAGGATTGTTGTGGAGAAAATAAGGGACAGGAGTACTTACGTACATTAAGCTGTATATATGGATAAAAATCTAAAAATAATAACAACAGTAGGGTATGATAATACCACAAATATACCAAGTTATTTAAAAGGTGAGTGTCAAAAAAGAATTTAAATAAAACAAAATCACAAAAAATAAAAATAAGCCAAATTCATGGCAGGAAATATTAACAACCAATGAATATATTTTTCCAGCAATTGGTATTGCTTTTATTTCTTCAGTTTGTTTATTTATTACATTTATATGTCATCCATCTCATTGTTAAGTAACTGTGAGTGGCTTACAACATCATGAGAAGATAAAAATATTAAAATTCACAGAAATTAAGTTAGACACTTACAGCTTGTCTCTGGAATGCAAATAGTGATTTGTGATCTAACTGAACATGTATCATAACTGTATAGAAACCTTAAGAGAAAAAGAAATTGACATATCCATTTGCTGTGAACAGTGACAACAATCTTTTCTTCTTGCTAATCACAAAAGCAGTGACATTTTTTCCTTAGCTGTTATCGCCACTGATAGAATTATATTTTAGTAAAAGTCATTCAAACGTCTATTTAAAAGCCATCTTGAGGCCGTGCCGTCACAGGGAAGTATGACTGTTTCCTCTGATCTGCAAATCATTCAACAGTACTTTCTGTCTTGAAACTATCAAGGTCTCTGGTATAAATCACTACCTACACAACTTCCCAACATCCATCCTTCCTTCCTGGGGCCATATGGTTCGCACTTAGAGCATTCTGTGTTCCTGACTGTCTGATACACAGTCTGTTTTTCACTAGACTCAAGCCAGTTCTT
This sequence comes from Acrochordus granulatus, assembly GCA_032468055.1. Classification (NCBI taxonomy): domain Eukaryota; kingdom Metazoa; phylum Chordata; class Lepidosauria; order Squamata; family Acrochordidae; genus Acrochordus; species Acrochordus granulatus. Next base: position 7,902 of record JANHZU010006569.1, on the reverse strand, counting down.
TTAAGCAAACATAACATAACCTTGGCATTTTAAACATAGATGAAAAATATTAAGTGAAAGTATATGGCTTGCAACAAAATACTTCCTTAACCATTTTTACCAAATGGCTTAAATTCGTAATACACTCTCTCTGCCTCCACGATTGACATTTATTTTCCATCAAAGCAATGAAAAATATTCTTCTCACAGACTTTTGTACCTTTTCATTTAAAATTCTCAGGATATCCCTGAAGCTTCTTTTTCATCCCAATGTATTAGAAATGTTCTAAGCACTCTGGATATCCCTTCCCCCAAAAAAGCTTATTTTAAAAAATGTCTACTTCCAATTATTTTCAGTCATATAAACCAATCATAATGTAATCAAGCCTAGAACAGCCAGTGAAATGCGATAATTAAGGTTCTGATTAGGAATGAGAGATCCAAAAGCAAGTCCACTCTCAGTCATACTAGATAGCAAAAATCTCATTTTGACTTTGTTTTCTTTCTGACTTCCCATAATACTGACTCAGTAACTCATTGGAATGGCACCCAAGATCATTTTAGCCAAGGAAAAAAGTTTACAAAAGTAAGCTGCTACAGGAAAATTAAGGAAAAATATATAATTTATTTCTTTCGGACAAAAGAAAAATTACCACAAATTGAAATCAAACGCTGTGCTATGCTGTCAGTTGCCATAGAAGGTGGGACAATGTTTAATTATCAGAAAGATAATTATCGGCTTTAAGGGAAACAACACATTCTTTGCGAAAGTCTATCTTCTGTTCACTGCAGTTAAAAAAAATGGTACCCCGTACATTCTTCTTATTGTCTCCTTAACTGGTGCCCAAACAAAAATTAAAGATATACGGCAATAATTCTTTCGAATTATTGGTCAGAGAAGTAACTGCTATTGTAGGATAACAAATATTAGTTTCAAGAGATAAACTGCATGTACAACACTTTAATATATTGCATTCTTCCACTACTTATATTTTAAATATAGAGGCCTTAAGAAATCTGTTAAGTTGCATCTAGAACTTCTAAATGTCTTCCAGCACCCAGTCCTTTAGTGGATTGGTCCATTGAGTATGTAGTCATAGTTCATTAAAAGATAAAAAGAGATTATATTACAGGAGTACAGGGGAGGCAGTTTGGTTGCTTATACTCTGATATCTGTAGATTTCGTTCAGCCTCAGTCATGCATTCTTACTTTGTTAATATTGAAACATTGGCTAGCCATTATTTTGGCAAATTTTGATGTCTTTCCTTTTGTGATGCTATTTTGAAGATTTTATAACATACTTATATCCCAAGGGCAAATGTTATGGAAACTCTGAGTCATATACTGCTTACTGTTCATTTAGTAGGATTTGGCAAGTTCAGCAGATTTCTTCTATTTTTCAGATTATTCATTGTATCTTTACTATCAATAAGTTGATTGCTAACCCGATATCAGTTGCTATATTTTATGCCTCTGTATATGCTATTCTCCACTCATTGGGCTACAAAATGTCATATAATTTTGTTTTGTAGCTATGACTTATTTAAGTTGAATTTGGTCTCTGACCATAGAACAACAATAAAACAAAATAATTCCAGAAAATCTCTCAGAGAAGGCTGCTTGAATAAGTGCTCTTTGCAATCTATAATTCAATATTTTAACTTCTCACAACACAACTTGTTGTTCTAAAGTGCACCATGAAAAATTTAAATTATTCTGTCACTCAGCTGCTCAGCAGGTTTCCAGGCTTCTGGTCATGGAAGGAACTAAAACCAATACATGTTAAGACTTGTCCTGATTGCAATATTCCTAGTATTCTGTGGAAATATCACTTTCCACATAATTACAACAATAGCTTGCTTTTCCTAGGATTTTCTGAAGTGATTTTCATTGCATGAATAGGTTTTCATACTTTGCTGTTCTTAAGATTTATTTCTTTACTGGGATTTGCTTCCTCTAGTGAAAAGAGACATCACAGAACACTATATTTGTTTCCTGACAAACCAGAAAGAAAATTTTTAAGTTCAGCATTCTTAAAGAATTATAGACCCTACAAAATCACTTATCCTAGCAGAATCATTATAAAAAAAACCCAATAATTCACTCAATAGAAGTAAGCATGTTTTAAAGATAAGAGTTCTAGAAGACATTCCAATTAAATTTATACAGTATGAGTTATTAAACTGCATATTTTTATTGTCATTATTTTAAAAGTAATCTTATTTAGAAAAAAATATGACTCAAAAATGATAGTACAATACATTAACAAGGATATAACTTTTGCTAGCAAAATAGTAATCAATAACTTTACTAACAGCTACTCCCATAGCATTCATAAAAATAAACATTAATGTTATGCATACACATAAACTTAATCACTGTATTATTTCCTTTCAGGGTGTGCAAGTGTTTTTGAAAAACCTAAAAGAAATAAGAAATAGTAAGCAAAATAAAGGCCGAAGATGGAGGAAAAGGGAAGGAAGTACTGTTAAATCTAATTTAGTTTATACATATAAGATAAAGGTTTAACTATACCATTCTATACATTTATATCCTTGTAAACCAGCTTTGTTTCCGTTATATATATATATCACTTCAAATATTGTCTTTTGTTTTTAAAACATATCTTTTTAGAATGGAATCAATTCATAGGATGTGAGCTTTTTTTCTTAACTCTCTTCACCAACTTCCAAATTACCATTCCTTCTTTCCTTACATGGAATTGACAAAGCCTTCTAGATAGAAGGAGAAACATTTTCCAATAACATCTTGTAATGAAAGTCTAGTTGCCTTTTTTTAAGAAAGTCTGCACATTTTTGCGATTTTGCTACAAATCATGACCTGGATTAATGAGAATATACACAGACAACTTCCAAAACACTTGTTTTCTATCCAACTTGTTTTGTATTATCTCTGAAGCCTTTTAGCTTATTTCGTACTCTGTCTACATTCCTTGCAGCTACTTTTCCCATCCTCATCCTCTTATATGCATTTTCCTTAACCACAATCTGTTTCATTTCTCATTCCACCAAGCATCTCTTCACATTACTGATTAGCATTAGTCTAAACATTTCTGTGGAGCCCTATAATAGTATTTTACAGTTCCAAGAAACTTCTACATCTTCTTTCTCTAAATCCACACTCTATTTCATTCTGTTAGAAGATGAATTTATCTCCAATATGTATTCACATAGTAGTTATATTTTCTCCTCATACAGTTGATTTTCTTCCATATTTGTTTCTTTCACTTTTTTCATTTTCTTTCCTATATACTTTCCCCCAAGTTACACTCTTAATAATTTCAGAATCGATCACACATTCCAAATATAAGATTTTGTAGAATAGAAAATATCCAATTAGACTTTTCTGAACTTATCTGTTTTACCAAACCACTGACTTCTTTGACAACAATCAACATTTGTTAAGTCTGAAACAGATAAATTAAGCCTTTTAATTCGGCATTAAACAGTTAGGAATGGGCATCTCATCAATATATAGATGAAGATTTCTCAGTCATACAGATGGAATTGTCTGGAGGTTTAGTCAGGGCAACTATATTTCTTTTCGTCTTAAGAAATGTTTTGCTCTCATCCAGTTTCTTCAGTCTAAGAAAAATGTGGTCAGGGAACCCCATATATGTCTTCCAAGGTGGGTTCATTCCTCACCTAACCTGAATAGGATCATTAGGTGGACAATAGAGGGATGGAAGCAGGCACAGAATTGTTGGAATATAAATGCTTGCCTCCTCCTTTCTTGCTGTCCTTTCATATTCCTGCATCAACTTCAGGGTTTCTTAGATTAAAGAAGCTGCTACAATGAGCAGCAAAATGTTTCTAAGACAAAAGAAGTCCAGTTACTATTACTAAACCTCCAGGCATCTCATCAATCTTTGGTAAATATTAAAATTGTACTTTGTTTTCAAACATGAATAATGTTGGACATTATTTTTTCAATGATAATAAGTTATCTTTTTCCAGATTGTTCCAGGGCAGAGATTCCAAATAACTCCTTACAATAAATCCTGGAGTGCTAAGTTCTTATTTCCTTTTGTATTAAATTGAGGGTATGAATTATGTATAGCTAAAACCTATTCTGATATGATAGTGAGTACTGGACAAACTAATCTGTTTTACCTTTGTAAGTGCACTTCATTCATAACCATGCATACAAATGCTTTTTGGTCATTGCTTCTCACAGAATAATCTGTCCTTGTCATTTGCTTATCATTTTCTGTAAAAAGATGCTACATTGAAAAAAAATACAAATAATATATCAGGCTTCTTAATTATATCCAGTACCGTTTCATGACAATGATGATGATGACAGGAGGAGATGACAAGGTCTTGACCGACTTATTTTTATGGGAAGTGGGCAGGATAGGTATGTGAGATGGAGGAAGCATATAAATCCACTACATAATTAAATTTTGAAACATGGTTTAAAATAACAGAACTAGGAGCAGGAAATAACATTTTCTAAAGCAAAACAAAACAAATCCTGCCATGCTTTAGCATGAAAAGTGATTTACTACATGGCTTGCAAAAATATTCCCCAAGGAATGCAAACCCAAAGCATCTCCAAACCTAGAACTAGTTGAAATTCATCAGAATCACTCTATGAGATTTAGATGGCTTCCTAGGCTAATTGATAATTTTGTTGATAGATCCACTCTTAAGTATTATTTTAAATACTTTTTGTCAAGGGAATGCCATAAACTAAACACAGAGAATTGCTAAAATGTAAAATATTCTCAAGATAAAATTCCATTGCTGCTTATGTAGTCATAGTCATTTTCAGTTTTCAGTTAATTCCACATCATTTAACTACTTATAAAGGAGAACGATTCAATTTTGCAAAATATATGTGCTATTCCAGTGATCTGTTTTATTGGTATCTGATAGAGATACAAATCTTTCCAACCTAATATTACTTGATTCAAACACATTTTTGAAACAGGTCTATCCAATATTTAGTCTCAACTAAAGATTTACATTGGCATTTAAATAGATTTCTTCATGTCATTTTTGTAGCACTGCTGAAAACAGTTATGATTAGGGCGAGGATTTCTCTGACATGTCATATTTTTTCTGAAACCTTTATTTGAATTTATAAGTAAATTAAAATGTTTAAGAGTAATCTGGTGAGATTTGCCTGAAAAATCATATTTTGACTTTTTAAAAGCATTATGTTATATTTCTGCTTACTTTCATAACATACATCATATTTCAGTCATATTTTGGTCATTAGTAACCTTCCTGATAAGCCAGCAAGTTTGAAACTGAGAATTTGCCTTTTTTTTTTCTTTTTTGTTCCCCAACTCAAGGAAGGGTGAATGTCTGTCGGGCGGGTATCTGAGGAAGAGAGAGAGAGAAGAA
>JANHZU010006568.1:362467-377189 GCA_032468055.1 Acrochordus granulatus | reverse complement strand
CTCTGGCAGAGCTCTCATCTTCATTAGAGCACACAAGCCCCCCAACCACAGCAAGGTGGTGCCTCACTGGGGGGATATCTGGCTTACCTTGATTCATATGTCTGACATTCCAGGTTCCTGTGCAATATTGTTCTTTACAGCATTGCACTTTCCTTTCACCTACAGACACACCCACAGCTGAGCATCCTTTCCACTTTGGCCTAGCCACTTTACTCTTTCTGAAGCTATTTGCAATTGTCCTCCACTCTTCTCCAGTAGCACATTGGACATCTTCTGACCTGAGGTGCCCATCTTTTGGCATTATATCTTTTAGCCTTTTGTTACTGTTCATGGGCTTTTCTTGGCAAAGATACTAGAGTGGGTTGCCATTTCCTTTTCCAATGGAGTCCTGTAGCCCTTTTTCACTAGATGTCCAGGTATTCCAACATTTAGTGTGATTCTTGTTGACCCAGGCAACAACCAAGCTGGTATGCATTTCTGTAAATTATATCTCACCATATTTTTTATGGGAGGGAGATATTCTTTGTATGGCTCCTCTGGGAGATCTGTCTAGTATGGTTGAACCTCTGTCATAGCTCTCATCTTCCTCAGAGCACACATGCCCCCACAAGCACCTTAAGGTGATGGATAGCAGATAGCAAAAGATAGATTTTCATCTGCTTCTAGATATTTAAATACCTGGCACTAGAACAATAAGAATGTCTCACTCTCAGTTATTTACCAATAGAAAAGAAAATCTAAGCCTAGGATTGAACTGATGTCCATGATGCTCTCTGAACTTGGTTGGTTCCTTGCAGACATTTCATTATCCATAATCAGTGCTAGAGGAGAATGGGGTTTGCTCTCTGTTTATATACTAGTGGCTTGCCCTGTCACTGTTGGTGGGAGTGTTCTTGGCGATTCCTTGATTAGGCTGTTGTTCACTATCTGATTGTTTGTCTGAGTTGATAGTTCCTTGATTGGCTATTGTTTACTGTATTAATCCTAGTGTTAATCTCTGCTTATCTGGATGTTGATTGCTGATAAGGTGGTGTTTAGGTCTTTTTGTTTTCTTTTTAGCTATTGTTTGTTTCTTTTTAATGGTATATAGAAGTTGTTAATCTTTATGTATGTGCCTGTTGATGACTAATTTGTCTGAGTGCCAAGCTGTCAAGAATTCTGTAGAATTTTTTGGATTTAGGTTGGTCTAGTATGCTCACAGTTTCCTAGCTGAAATTATGGTTAAATTTGTCTGTATTAAGGAGTTTTCACAATGTCTTCTAACTGCTAGTTGATGTTCTAAGCTAAATCCAAAAATGCTAGAGAATTATTGGAAGTTCTCAAGGATCTGAATTATTTAACTTTAGTTGCAAATACTCTATATTACTCTCCCGCTGTCCTGGAGAGAGGGACAAAAATCCAAATTGCATTGCTAAGAATATTAACAATCAATGTTTGCTGTTGTTGTGTAAGCTCCTATAAACTAAAACCAGATTCACAATCTTTAATCCTAAATTATGTGTTTTGCAAAAACTTCAACTGAAAGTTTGCAGAATTCTAGAGGTTGAGAGGGGAACTTATATTCCCATGCAACCATAATCTTAATGCTTCCAAGTTTGTTTCAGTTATGCAAATGCAAATATTTTATTTATATTCTTTATAGTGTCAAATAATTGTAGATTTTTAAACTGTAATATTTTATTCTTTCTTGCCAGTTCCAAGAGTTAGCTATGTCCCTTAATAACACAAGGGGGCATTATATTCTTTAACACCATTGCTCTAATGAAAAAGGAAAATAAATTATTATTTACCTATATTTATTTCCCACTATAAACCAGTGTTGGAAGCTGATATAGCAGATATAGTCTTATATATCTCATAATGCCACTTACATATTTACATAATATTTCAATAATATTCACCTTCATCTAACAAACAACTGTATTTAGCTTGTGAAAGCTGCATCCCAATATGTAATGTTAAGAAAACAATTTAACATTAAGCTAGTTACATTTGGAGAGTGCTGTGAGAGACACTATTTATCTGGATTATTCCAGATTAGTTAATCCCAGGCTTTCAACATTATTCTGACTTTAAAGGCCATTTTAGTATGAAGAGAAACAGTGCTGAAATCTGCTTTTCCTTAAGGCTAATGATTTACTCTGTAATATTTCTTTAAAAACATTCAGAATTTCTTATCTTTAAACTATTTGGCTTCAATGTGTGTGGAGGCAAACCAAGTGCATGACACTATTAAACAGCATGCATGATACTGAGTAAACTTTCGACACCTGTGTATAACTAGGAATGCAAGCATTATATATGCAACAATTTCCTTTATGGGTCAAATTTAGTTGACTTCCATGCAGAATTCTGATTAAAAACCACAGACGAACAAATGCATGTATCATGAGATGTGTTGTAATTCAATCTCAAACTAGGTTTGTCCAATGCTGACTCACCAGAAAAAAAAAGACATCAGAAGGTAAGCAGGCACAAGACTCAGCAGAGGAATGTGAGTCACCATAGTCAACCTATACACATATTCAAATAGTTGCTTACAAAACAACTTTATTCTCTTGTTAACAGAAAGAACAGATTTCATCTTATCTCTGTGATGGCCAAATTAAATCAAGATTTAGCTCATGCAATTATTAATTTGCATGAATGATGTTATATTTGCATCAGAACTTTGGGGGAAAAGAAAGATTTGTTTAATCTTTTCCTTCTCATTACTGTGGGTCCATTCTGCATCTGGTCCTCAGTGAATGAATAAATGATGCAAGTTAACCACCATTGAATCCTGGTGAACTCCAGGATGTTTACAGATGCTAATGATACATACTGAAAAACAATAATAAATTCAGATTACAGTACATTTATTAATTGAAATCGATTTGACACAAATTGCTCATTGTATGTATTGTGTCACATTCATCGATGCAGTCATTATTTCATGATGAAAATGTCTGTGTTTATCTTATGGAAGCCCAACTCATGGCTTTCTTATAAGTTCTACCAAGGCAAATGTCCTTTATGTCAGATTAGGTGGGAGTGAATATGTAGCATGTGAAGTAGTTTCTTTTTTTGTCCTTTTTCCCTTTCTGAAGGCCTTTAAGCATGGTGAATGTAGAAATGGTTTTGTTGCTTCTGGTTGCACTCCATCGCTAAATTTACTCCACCCAACAAACTCCAGACCCAGGCAGCTTCACAAATTTTCTTTATTGTCACTGGGATACAAGTAGTATTTGGACTTAGAACCTGCGACATCTCCGTATACTTTAAATCGCAAAGTATATACAGTACCCCCAGCTTCCAGAATAAATATCTGTCCCAAGTCTTGGTGGCCATATAAGCAATGCACTAAAGAATGCCATTCCAGATGAGGGTAGACAGAAAATTTGACATGTTCGATCTAAAATCTTAAGAACATCCTGACATACTCTATTTGCCATCCTGGTGTATGAGAGCTCAGGGTGTCCACTTTCTCAGAAAAACAGTTGAAAGATGGATTATGTTAGCCAATGACAACTTGCATATGCCTAACCTTGTGAAATATTTTGACTACTAAAGCTGTTTTATAGCAGTTCATTAAAATACAAATAAAATATTTTAAGTTTACATTTTTATGTAAAGATCAAGAATGCTTTGACTGATAGTTTTGTTTCTATCAAGCATCTGTTCCTTATTTTTTTAAAAAAAAATCTGCAGCAATGCACAGCCTGTTGTATATTAATAGCTGATCTTAACTGGATCAAAACATTGTAGTTTCTTACCAGAGATTAGTAAGTCACTCTGTCCAAAAATGCTTCCCATGAATGCAACCCATAGCATCTCAGCACCAACATTTGCTTTCAAAATATTAAAAATGGTAAACATTGCCAGATGCAGTCCACCTGGTCTTCCATTATTGACCATCTGCATAATTTTACATTCCTTTTAAAGCAATAACACAGGCTTAGTTCAGACTTAGTACACTAAGTGTACTAAGTCTGAACTATAGTATAATAACACTATAATTTTGAGAAATTATATTTCTGAAAATCCAGGGAAAGAAGGAAGGATAATATCTATATATTGCTAATTTATGTGTCTTATATGGCTACTCTTAATGATGGAGACATTACAATTCTTAATTTTGGTTAACAGTGTGCAGAACACTGATACACAAAAAAGGTAATATTGCTATGAATGAGAATAATAGCATATACCTTCTTTAAAAATGAATTGATTATTCATATCTATCTGGAACCTCTCAGTACAGTAACAGAAAGGCCTATAGTCATATACCAGGTGAGATTATTTATTGTAATCATAATCCCAAATCAAATCATGTTTTTATTTATTGATATAACAATATAAGTGACAACCAGGGTGGTATAGTGGTTAAAGTGATGGCACCAACTTGCTGTAGTTGGAGGGCTTATGTGCTTGGAAGAAGATGGGAGCTATGCTAGAGGTTCTACCAAACTGGACAGATCTCATTAGAGGAGCCAGACAAAGCATGTCTTTGTCCCATAAAAATATGAGACATAATTTACAGAAATATGAGACGTAATTTACAGAAACACGTACTGGCTTAGTCATCACCCAGGATAACAAGCACCACACTAGATATTGTTGAGGTTCCTGGACATATGGTAAAAAATGGGTTAAGGGCTCCACTGGAGAAGGAAATGGCAACCCATTCCCGTATCCTTGCCAAAAAAAACCCAATGGACAGTAACAAAAGGCTAAAAGATAAGATGCCATAAGATGAACTTCTCAGATCAGAAGAAATTATAAGTACCTTCAGAAAGAGTGAAATGACTGGAAGGATGCTCAGCTGTGAATGTGATTGGAGGTGAAAGGAAAATTCACCTCCAATCACCTCCAATCACTGCTATAAAGAACAATATTTCATAAGAACCTGGAATGTAAGATCTATGAATCAAGGTAAGCTGGGCATGGTTGAACATCAGATGGCAAGATTGAACAACAATAACCTGGGAATCAGTGAACTAAAATGGATGGAAATGGGTGAATTTAATTCAGATGACCACTGTATACACTATTGTGGACAAAAATTCCTTAGAAGAAATGGAGTAGCAATCATAATCAATAAAAAGTGAGAAAAGTACGGGGCTACAATCTCCAAAACAACAGAATAATCTCAGTTGGAATCCAAGGTGAACCATTCAACATCACAGTAATCCAACACTAAGCCCCAGCCACTGATGCTGAAGAAGCTGAAGTTGACAAGTTCTATGAAGACCTACAACATCTTCTAGAATTCAAGAAATTCTTGAAACACCAAAAAAAAAAGAGATGTCCTTTTCATCATAGAGGATTGGAATGCTAAAGTAGGTAGTCAAAGGATAACTGGAATAATAGGCAAGTTTGGCCATGGAGTACAAATGCAGAGCAAAGGCTAACAGAATTTTGTCAAGAGAATAAGCTGGTCATAACACATGCACTTTTCCAACAACCCAAGAGGTGAATCTACACATGGACATCACCAGATGGTCAACACTGAAATCAGATTGATTATATTCTTTGCAGCCAAAGATGGAGAAGCTCTATACAGTCAGTAAAGACAAGACATGGAGCTGACTATGGCTCAGATCATGAGCTTCTTATTGCCAAATATAGGCTTACGTTGAAGAAAGTAGGGAAAACCACTAGGCCGTTCAGGTATAACCTCAGTGATATCCCTCATGAATATACAGTGGAGGTGAGGAATAGATTAAAGAGATTAGATCTGGTAGACAGAGTGCCTGAAGAACTATGGACAAAGGTGCGTAACATTGTACAAGAGGTAGCTACTAAAACCATCTCAAAGAAAAATAAATGCAAGAAAGCAAAGTGGCTGTCTAATGAGGCTTTACAAATAGCTGAGAAAAGAAGAAAAGCAAAAGGCAAGAGAGAAAGGAAAAGATATACCCAACTGAATGCAGATTTCCAGAGAACAGTAAGGAGAAATAAGGCGGCCTTCTTAAATGAACAGTGAAAAGAAATAGAGGAAAACAACAGACTCGGAAAGACTAGAGAGCTCTTAGAGATATTCAGGGAAAGTTTCATGCAAAGATGAGCATGATAAAGGATGAAATGGTAGGGACCTAACAGAAGCAGAAGAGATTAAGAAGAAAAGATGGCAAGAATATACAGAACACCTATACAGGAAAGATCTAAATGTGCCTGATACCTATGATGGTGCGATCACTGACCTAGACCAGACATCCTGGAGTGTGGGGTCAAGTGGGCCTTAGGACATATTACTAACAACAAAAGTAGCAGAGGTGATGATATCCCAGCTGAAGTATTTAAAATTCTAAAAGATTATGCTGTTAAAGTGCTCAATATGCCAGCATATTTGGAAAACTCAGTAGCCGCTACAAGATTGGAAAAGGTCAGTTTATGTTCCAATTCCAAAGAATGGCAGTGCCAAATAATGTTCATACTACCATACAATGGCCCTCATTTCACATGCTAGTAAGGTTATGCTCAAAATAGTACAAGCTAGGCTTCAGCAGTATGTGAACTGAGAACTATCAGATGTATAAGCTGGGTTTCAAAGAGGCAGAGGAACTTGAGATCAAATTGCCAACATTCGCAGGATGGTGGAAAAAGCAAAGGAGTTCCAGAAAAACATCTACTTCTGCTTCGTTGGGGATGCTAAAGCCTTTGATTGTGTGGATCACAATAAACTGTGGCAAATTCTTAAAGAGATGGGAGTACCAGACCACTTTACCTATCTTCTGAGAAACCTATATACTAATCAAGAAGCAACAGTTAGAACTAAACATGGAACGATAGATTGGTTCAAAACTGGGAAAGGAGTATGACAAGGCTGCATATTGTCACCCTGCTTATTTAACTTATATGTAGAGTAAATTATGAGAAATTCTGGGCTGGATGAATCACCAGTTGGAATTAAGATTGTCAGGAGAAATATCAACAACCTCAGATATGCAGATGATGTCACTCTGATGGCAGAAAGTGAAGAGGAACTAAAGAGCTTCTTGATGAGAGTGAGAGAGGAGAGTGCAAAAGCTAGTTTGAAACTCAACATTAAAAAAACTAAGATCAGGACAACTGGTCCCATCATTTCCTGGCAAATAGAAGGGGAAGAAATGGAAGCAGTGGAAGATTTCACCTTCTTGGGCTCCAATATCACTGCAGACAGCCATGAAATTAAAAGACATTGCTCCTTTGGAGAAAAGCTATGGCAAACCTATGGTATCACCTTGCTATGGTTTTCCCAGTATGTGAGAGCTGGACCATAAAGACGGCTGAGTGTCTAAGTACTGATGCCTTCAAATTTTGGTGCTGAAGAAGACTCTTCAGAGTCCCTTGGACCGCAAGGAGATCAAACCAATCAATCCTAAAGGAAATCAATGTTGATTGCTCATTGGAAGGATAGATATTGAAGCTGAAGCTCAAGTACTTTGGCCATATAATGTGAAGGGAGGACTCATTGGAAAATACTGTGATGCTGGGAAAGATTGAAGGCAAAAGGAGAATGGGACAGCAGAAGATGAGATAGTTAGATAGCATAGTCAGTGTGATACCCATGGGCTTTGGTGGACTCTGGAAGGCAGTTCAGGACACAGAGGCCTGGTGTGCTGCAATCCATGGGGTTGCGAAGAGTTGGACATGATTGCGTGACTGAACAACAACAAAAGGAATGGAGAGATCCAGGTTTTAGTGCTTCCTCAGGCATGGAAGACAACTAGCTCTCATCCTTAGACTAAAAAGCTGAAAAACAACTATTTGCCATATGATACTTTATGGTTTATAACCTTTGATGAAGAAGCATTAATTCTGCTGTGGATTTGTACATACATATTTGTCTCTCTCTGTGTGTATGTACACAGACATAAATACAAACTTAGGTATCATTCAGTGAACTGCCATAGTTGGCAAATTTCTGACTGAATTGTTAACACTACATTATATTATACTACATTAGGAGCAATAAAATGATTCACACATATGAATTGATGTATGCTTATTCTGAAGCAGTGGTTGTTAAACTTCTTGACCCAACTAACCCTTTCCTAAGCTCAGATAATATTATTGCCCTCCATTAAAAAAAACAAGTTATGTTATTTTTGTATCTTAGCAGTGACAGTCCCATAGTGGATCCTCAACTCACAAACAAGCAATTATAAATTGCTCCATTCCCCAGTTTAGGCCCAAAATATTCTCAATTTAAGAACTATGGTTTCAAATTATTTTACTGAAATTAAGAAATATTGGTAACTGATATGATGAGTCTAAGCTTCATTCATTTGTTACACACAAAATGAATAAATTGCTTTCAGAATTCTTACATTATATTTGTATATTCTTTACAATGGGTTTAATTTGGTAAATCTCAGTTCAAAGTATGGTAGCTTCTTTAAGCCTAACAAAAGTCCCACATTTCAGGAGATTTAATTTCTTCTGTTCTTCCTTCCCCCTTTTCTAATAAGACTAAAACAATCAGGTAGAGAGCATACTTCAGGCAAACAGTTATTTTTTATTGCAGGATAATTAAATATAATGGTTGGGATGCTGTTTGCATCTCCTCATGTTAGATTTAGAATTTACAGAATGCACTGTGAAATGTTTCACTCAACTTTTGATGCTTGTCAGTGTTTTCTACCATGTGAGACAGTCAGCATTTGTAAACTAGTATGAATAAATATAAAAACAATGTTGACCAAAGTAATATTAATAAACAATTAAAATACTGCCTGAAGCATCATAAGTAATAAAATACTATCCTCACCTTAGTTTTAGTAAGAAGATTCAGTTCCATCTTCAAGGACAGGAACCAAGTCTATTTATTCCACATACATCCTGATGGGACTGAATTTTCCATGTCAAAGTATCAAACAAAAGTAAATAGACGTCAAACTAGCAAATACAACATTGCCCCTTCTGAGACTCTCAGCAAAGAGATCATTGGTCCTTCTTTATTCATTAATTTATAAAATGTATGTACAACTCAATCAAACACCTCTGAGAAGTATGCAGGAGGATTTCACAACCAAGCAGTCCCCCAGAATAATAATAATAACAATTGTGAGAACAACAAAAATAAGATAAAGCAACTACCCCTCACTAGACCTCTGGCCCTCCAAAGTCCCATTTTAAAAGGGATGTTGTTAGAGATTTCTTAAAACCAGGAGTGAAAGGGCCAAGTGGCAGGATATTTCAGGGGCAGCATATTTCACAATGGTGGGGCTGTTTCAGAAATGGGCAGCTATGCAGTCATTCAAAGCTGTCGGGAAGAGACCATCCTGGAGCAATCAGCCTAAAGACAGATTTGGCTTTATGCCACCTTTACTGTAATTATCACAGTATGATTATCACGGGCCATAGAAATCCAATAACGGGTTAGTTTAAATAACTAAAACCAAAGTAGACCTCTGGTCCAAAGTCAAACATCTGATCAAATCATCCTTTTTCCCCCCATTTTTATACATCAATACCAAGCTAAGTGCCCACTCATTTAGGAGCTAAAGCTCATCCTGTCTGCTTCAAATATTCATGACAGTGCAGTGGTTAAGGCACTAAGCTAGAAAGTGGGAGACTGTGAGTTCACATCCTGCCTGGGGCACTGAGCCAGCTGAGTGACTTTAGACCATTCACTTTCTTTCAGCTCATGGGAGAAGGGCAGGGCAAACCGTTTCCAAACATCTGGTCAAGAAAAGTGCAGAGATTTGTCCAGACAGCCACTAGAAGTCAAGACTGTCTTGAAGGCACAAAATCATCTTCATCCTCATCTTGGCTTTCAAGGGTAATAAATGATCTCTGGCATCATTAGAGATGCCATGCCTGGAAGAAATTTTTACGGTTAAGGTGCACTGCCTGAAGGAGAAACTGAAAACTTCACCTGCACCGGGCATAGCTTTGAAGTTAGGGTTCTCTTCTCTTCACGTACTGTAAGTATAATCTAATGTTTCTTAGAAATATTTTCATCAAGCTTGGTGGAAGACTTTTCACCAGAAATATGATTGTTCATATTAGAATAATCTGAACTTTTTTATTTGAATGTTTATAAAAGTGTATCCAGATGATGCCTTGCTTTGAGAGTAAATTTTGCACGTTATTGCCAACATGAAATATGTTTTGCTTATCTGCCTTAGAGATTCCTTGTTTGTGTTTTCAAGAAAAAGAACAATTCAGTGATGGATTCTCTTCCCAGGAAATACAGCATTATAATAATTATGACAATTTGTTCCTTGGAAAAGCACAAGGGTCGTTTAGTGCAGCCTTTCCCAATGTAACATCTTCCAGTTATGTTATGCAACCATTTCCCATATCCCTCACCATTCCGGTCTTTGGCCATGTTGGCTAGATATGATAGAAGTTGCAGTCCAAAATCCCTAGAGAGCTGCAGCATGAGGTAAGTTGGTCCAGTATAATAGTTTCCAAACTGGAAAAGCTTTGTTCACTAGTATTTCCTCTTGTAGCTTCTTCTTATGCAGTATAAAGACTTGGGGCGTGGCTTTGGTTCAGTCATCCATTTCAAAGTTCGTGAGTTAGAGGGAGACCTTGTAGGCAAACCACTACATGCTTCATTATGTCCGCCTTTACTATCCATTAAGAGTTCAACAAAATGCTTGAATGGAAAGTTTAATAACAGAAGACATTTATGATGTTTACTTAAATTTTCTGGACCATTACGTACAAATGACATGAGTTATGGGATGTTGAGAGTAGCCAGAAATTCTTTCTGACCACTCCACTCCAGTATAAGCTGCCAATGTCCCCATTCTTTTTCTAGAAAGGGGAGGGGAAGAGGAGAGAAGAATCTCTGTGGCCAAAGTGAAGGTTCTCAGTGAATGCAAGACTCAACATTCGCCATTTTGGCAAGATCATCCCTTTGAAGTTTACATTACCAAGGCTATTTATTTATTTCCCCTCAGCAACAATGACAGTGGTTGAGATAAACTGTTTAATTCTAAATAGAAAACACATCTGCTTCTCTCTGCATTGTTTTTTATTGCTGGAAGAGTGACAGTTTCAACCAAGTAGCATGCAGGACATTTTAAGTGAGATGTTATAGGACAGTTTGCAGCTGCTGAGCTCCTCATTGTTAACCTCTGCAGCCACTCCTGCTGCGTTTCCAGGCCATTTGAGAGCCAGTAGGTTCTTTTAATGGGGATTGCTTGAGATGGTACAAAGCTGGTGCTTTACATATCTGTGCAGCTGCTTATAAATGCATCCACATAAGACCTTTACTTCATTGACAGAGAATGCTCAGAACATTTTGCAGAATGATTTGCGTGGAGCATTTCCTTCCACTGAATGAATGGGGAAGGTTGTTCAGATCCCCTGGGGAAGCAGCCCTATCAGTGTGCCATTCAGTCTTCTTGGCATTTTCAGGGGGGCTTCAGAATAACTAATCAGCATGATCCAGACACTCCTGGACTTTCTCAGCACTCACACAGTTTAGCTGTATTCTCTGCTCCACCTTGAGGGTCTGACAGATGAGAAGTTGTGATGAGTCACAGTTCAGCAGCCCACTTCAAAGTTTCTCATTCTGGTGTGTAGTTCATGTAATCATAAACCATGGTTTGTAAACTGAGACACAATACAATCAAACATATTTCCCCAACAGAAACCTCTGATTATTCCTACAGGCAATCATGTGAGGAGTAAGTCTGTGTAATTAGTATTATCGCACTGCAAGGCTACATCAAAATATTGATTACACATCACTTCTAGTGTTTGTCATTATAAAATGAATTTTAAAAAAGCACAGCCTGGAAGACTTGTTCTCCTATGAAGCCTAAGCAAGTAATATATCCTGACTGAAATCTTATTAACTATGCAAACCTTAAATGGACTTTGAATAGTTAATAAAATAATGAATAGACATTACATTATATGAAAGCTAATCTGATTTTATTTTCTATGATAGATTTTAGATATTTGGTTCATCCTCCTATGTTTTTAATACACTGACAGATAAAATTAATGGTCCAAGAATGGATAGCAATTATATTAATATAACACATTTATGTTCCTTAAAAGCTTGCAAATGAACTTTGAAAATCCATGGGACAGAGTTGTGGATAAGTCTCTGAGGAAGTCCAGGCTTATGGCATAATTCCCTCTAACTATAATCTTTGCAGGAATGTAGAAAAATCCCTTCAATTCCAATTCATGAAGACTACCATTCTGTACATAGGAACACCAGAGCATCTGCCTTTAGAACATTCTTTGACAAGAGTGCAACTAACAGATACACTATACACTTCATTCTTCAATAAATGTATAGAGATTTTGCTCGATCTACTGTGCCAGACCACTTGGCATATGCCTTAAACTCAGTTCAAGTTGCCAAAGTGTTTTAGCCTTAATCAAAATTAAGCTAAAAAACTTTGAACTGCAAGTCTCTGGGCACTGCAATTGCTAACCTCTAGTCCTGTTGATGTGTGTGTGTGTGGGGGGGCATAATTCTGGGAGGTGAAGTTCACAAAGTTGCCAAGTTTGAAAAACACAGCCCTAATCTATGATCCACCACTGTCTATTCTGTGGTGCTGTTCTTAGAGGCTTTATGTGAGACAAGTTAAGAAAAACTGATGGTCAGTTCCCGAGGCTTAATTTCTCCCTTCAATGAGCACTGTTTCTGGTGGGGAAAAATGCCATTAACTGTTTTCTGCAATGTAGGAAGTTTTGGGATAGGGCAGTTTAGGCACGTCCTTCAAATGTCTGGTTGAAGCACCTGCCATGTTGACCAACTGACAGATTGCAGGTGTGGAAGTGCTCCCAGCATACTACCTGTCCCTTGAGCTATTTCCAAATGTAGCTTTGACGCTCTTCTAAAAAAACGCTATACATATTTTTAAAAAGCCTGGCTGGCAGAGGGATGAAATAGAGGTGAGTGAGCATGAAGGGCAAAATCCCATCTTTGATTAGTACCGCAAGAATCTGGCAAAGATGACAATAGTGGAGCTCACAAGTAGCCCATAGTAGAAGTCTAATATGTTTCCTTTCCAAAAGGATCCACATTAGAGGAGAGGCAATAAAAACTGACAGTGAGACATATCCTTGAAATAATTTCTGTAGTCTCTTGGATCACAATCTTTTTGTATTGTTTCTTTTATATCAAGAAGGTCTTATAAGGATCCTGGCAGATGGAATGATTTGAGAGTTGTCACATTTACAACACCTTATTTTGAGAGAAGGAAGTGTAATTTCCTTTCTTTTTAAGTAACAAAGCCCTTTATCATCCTTGGAGTCTCCAGAGTAATGTCTGAGAACTGTCCCCTATTATTTGAGAATCTTGTGGCCTGGTTTTAGCTCTACCCTATTTTGAAGAGTGCTGGGGGAGAGAGGAGAAGGCAGTTTGAATTCCACATTGTTGTTGTTCAGTCGCGCATTCATGTCTGACTCTTTGAGACCTCATGGACCGCAGGTCTCCCTGTCCTGCCCTGCCTCCCAGAGTCTACCCAAATCCAAGCCCATTGCATCTATGATGCTATCAAACATCTCAGCCTCTACCATCCTTTTTTCCTTTTCCCTTTGATCTTTCCCATTATAATGGTATTTTCCAGTGAATCCTTTCTTCACATTATGTGACCAAAGTATTTGAGTTTCAGCTTCAGTGTCTGTCCTTCCAGTGAACTATCAGGGTTGATTTCCTGTAGGACTGACTGAGGAGATCAATCCTTGCCATCCAAGGGACTCTCAAGAGTCTTCTCGAGAACCACAATTCAAAGGCATCAATTCTTTAGCACTGACTTCCCTATAGTCCAAATCTCACAGCCATACATTATTTCTGGGAAAATCAAAGCTTTGACTATAAGGACTTTGTTGGTGAGGTGATGTCCCTGCTTTTTAATATGCTATCTAGGTTTGCCATAGCTTTCCTCCCAAGGAGCAAGCATCTTTTGATTTCCACATTAGAGAATGCTAAAACATTATTAGTAAACACCCAGTCTCCAAATATCACCAACAAGGACAAAATTTTTGCTGCAGTTGTCAGCGGTCAATAAAACAACAGGGAATAGGTCAAGCTCCAATGAATGTTGTGCAGAAATATAACATACATTTTTTTTTCCTGTCGGAAGGGTTCAAAGGTGGAGAAACCAGTTCATTGTACTGCAATCAAATATACACTAAGCCTGAAAATGGCTGATGGCTCTCAACAAATAGTCTGTTTCCTAAACATGGTTGAGAATTATTTATTTATTTACAACCACCTAACTCTGTCACTAAAGCACTCCCAAAGCTACAGAAAGTATGTGGTTTGTTTATTTAATATTCCCTGGATTTTATCAAGAATAACATATAAGACTTGTGGAAATCATTCTAATTATTTCAATGGAATTAAAGTAAGTTTTTAATAATCATTTATAATTTATTACTATCAGTAGACCTAATTGTTCTATTCAAGGTCCACATCAGTTTGGTAATCTTCAGTGCATTCTCTAGTGCTGCAAGTCTGAAGGGGGCTGCACTCTATCCCATTCTACCACAATGGGCCACTCACAAGGTTTAAGCATCACTCTCCTCTGATGGTCCTTGAACGGCCATCAAGGTTCCTCCAATTCTTATCTAGAGCTTAACTTCCACTTCTTCCAAGGGCATTGCACTGGATCTTGGCACTAAGCTTGGACACCTACTCTAGACAGTCAAACCACTGTATTTCTATTTCTTTCAGGGGGACAATGCCTCGGTACAGAAGGCAGCATGCTCAGGAGCCACATCAGAGTGCAGTCTGACAGTTTGATTCATGTATTATTTCAGGAGGTCATAG
>JANHZU010006568.1:333769-348200 GCA_032468055.1 Acrochordus granulatus | reverse complement strand
AGCAAACCATTGGGAATATGCAGTAACATTTGTCATTGGAAAAACTAATGAGGATCCAACATTATGTGACCAGATGAACATTTGCACTGCAGGACTTTCAGTTCCTCTCCTTCCTCAGTTCTCATGACTGGCTCAGGATGCATCATCAGACTTTTGGAACAGATTTTGAGGTTTTATATAGGGCAGCAGCTAGAAAGAGAAATTCACCCTTCTCCATTTAATTATTTGAAAAAGCATCATAAGTAGAAGAGGATAATTGGATTTCTAAGGATGTTTTAAAAAAACTGTAGAATAGAAAAAATAAGTGTAACAGAGTACTCCTCTGATATTTGCAAGAGCCAAGTTATTTGAGGGATCACATGTCTCTGGTCATGCCATTAGATTCTTCATAATGGGCATGCTATAAGAGGTCCCTTCCATGAAGTAGTATCATCTAACGTGATTCTGGAGACATGCTTCTCTGTTGTAGTGGCTGCTGTCTGGAAAAAAACATTGCTCCCAAGATTTGGGTGGCCCCAACCTTTTTAATCTTTACAAAGGCTTTTAAAACTGGCTTTTTCCCATCTAATGGGGCAGATTGTTAGGTGAGCCTGACCTCTGTGGTTGAGTGAGAAATATTGTTTTAAATAGGCCTTGGTGCATTGCACATTGTTTTGATGGTTTTGTTCTAGTTGTAGTTTTTTTAATGGAGGGTAATATCCTTTGTTGCTAACCACCCAAAATCATGAGAAAAAGATAGGGGATAAACAAACAAACAAACAAACAAACACAGAACCTTTCAATGTATGCTAAAGCACAACTATGAAATTAAAACACTGAAAAATTTCAGAAGAGAATACTTCATATATGGGCGTGACTTTCTAAAACTAAGAAGAATTCAACAATGAAACCAAATAACATGAGTTCCCTTTTACTGGATCTTTGGCTCTAATTTGGATTACAGGACTGGATCAGGGACTGGATCCTTTCACATTTTACCTCCTAGGATTCTCTCATTTTAATTCAATTTATCTGGGGATCCATGCAAGCCTCCTTTCAAGCAGTTTCAGAGCTTCAGATACAGCAAGGCATATCTAGGACTATCAGATGGATATATCAATAGATTCCATGAAATCCCTTGCTACTACTGAATACCAAATGGTGTTTGGTAGAGCCACAATTTCTTTGTAATCTATGTTGTAGGAGTTTTTTTCCTCAGATTCTATGACTTGCTAGAAATAGTTTCCAGCGGACATGAGATAAAGCAAAGACATTTTATTAGCCTGATTTAAGAGTCATGGACAATTTGACATCTTACATTATGCATTTTTAGAACAGCTTTCCACCACAACTTCCTAAACCAAAATAATATTTTGAGAAAGTAAATCTGGTATGTCTGCATGTCTATGTTTACACACACAGAGATACATATGATCTCATGACAATAGGATCAAATACTTAGGTTGAAAACCAAAGCAAATGTTCTGCCAGTCTTGAGGGCAGGGGGGAAAAAAGACCTAACTTCATAGAAATTCACTCAAAACGATTTCCCATTGTCACCTCTTCTCTAAACCCTGACATAGTTTTCCTGTGTCTGCAAAACATCTCAGTTCATTAGGCAGATGTGAGATAGCAAACAGTCCATCATGCCTCCTTCTTGAGAACCCTCAAGCCTTTCCCCAGGGGTGGGGTAGGGGCATTTCCTTCTGTAGTATCATTCAGTGGCAATGGCTTTTGTCAAACAGGGAGGAGCCTCTTGTGATGAGTCACACAAAACCAGCCTGACAATTCCCCTGTAACTGATGACAAAATGCTTTAAAGGACCCCTCTGTTAAATTTCCAAGCTGATGTCTAGGTTTTACAGCCACAGCAGCATATGCTTGCCTCGGATGTTTACTTCAGCAAGAAATCTATCAAACCAGGACCTTGAAAAGAATTAATCCCCCTATCCCTGGCACAGAACTCAGCTCCAACAATTGAGATCTAAATATTTAGTGATGGATGATGCATGTTTACAGAACAGAGGGCAGCATGACATTTTAAAGGGGATCCGGAGCGGCTATCGTTCAACCTACGTTGTGGAAAAGATGTTGGAAGCTGAAGCAAAGCAGTTATCGGAAGCTGATAAGTCGAACGCTTTTTCTGCGTGCTTTCTTCCTTCTCCCAGCTCCTCCTGGGTTTTCAAAGTCTTTGTAGGGAAGGTTACGAACTGCCTTCCGAAAAAGAGAGGTTCTGCTGACTCGTGAATATTTCTGGTGCGTCCCATGGTTAAACTAATAGCCTCCTTGGGTGTCAGCCAAAGGTTACAGGCCTCTCAAAATATTCTTGAAGGGGGGAAAAAAACCTTTATCACCGAAATGAAGTTTCTCATTAGTAACCCTATGTTGTCTAATCTGTGAAATTGCATGATTTAACTTTTGTAGAGACAGCACCGGATGGCATTTGCATTCCCACAGGAAGTTATTAAAAGTATCACCGCAATAATTTCCCTGCTTTGTACTCTGTCCATAGGGTAAAAGGAAATTCATCATTAGATGAAACACATAATAAGAGTGCCATACAGCACTCACCATTATTAAATGACTGTCAAGGGTGATTATTATGTTTAAAAGACTATGCAGCTTGGGAGGGAGAGGTGGGTTCAGGATTTTTAAAAGCCTTCTTTGCTTTTGCTTTTATATCAGAATTAGGAACATGCTAGTCTTTTGTTCATTTAAATGCAATAAAATGAACACGAGCTTTCTGGGCAGACAATCCATTTATCTTTGCCCTTCTTATGGGTCAAACTTTTGCTCCAGCAAGACATAATGGCTTTGATTCCAAACACTGGAAAGAAGGCAGTTAGGCTTTGCCTATCCGTAAAAGATGCTCCTTCTAAATAAATATTCTTTTTGTTTTGTTATAAAGCCTATTTTACTACTTACTGCTCAGGAACATTCACACAACATTCACACACATTCAGAAAATGTTTCGACTTCTGACATATACTATAGAATATGCAAATGTTATACAAATGTGTAGCCCCACTCTCAACAATACAGGAGTGAAGTACTCCTTCTACCATTGTGTTATGGTGCCTGCTTTGGAAGAGGGAGGATTTGCTGAACATCACATTACCTGATTGCAAAGGCAATGCTGTTATCCGGCCTAATCTGGCTGGAAATGAAACCTACTTTTAAAAAATCCTGTGTTTCATCCTTTTCCTCCACTTTGATCATGGTAAAGGTCTAAGGTTTTGTCTGGACCACATTTACCACAACTCTGACTCGTGGAGTCCCTTGATTCCCTATCCCCCCTCGATCAGGGGGTTGGCGAGCATAAACTATCTTGGCTGCTATGTATATTTATTTGGGTGTTTTTAATTGTTTTTACAATTCTGGAATTGTAAGCCACCCAGAGTCATTGACTGAGATCAGCATCTATAGAAACTGTGTAACTTAATTAAAACACTACATTGTTATCATTTTTGTTTCACTTAGGCTAGAAGGAGACTGGTAGAACTCTTGTCAATTTCACCATCTCAAACTATGGTGGATGGCAGGACTAATAATGGATTACTGGGGGACAGGGTGTGCCTATCATGCAAAATTTGAGCTGGGGTGGAGTTTACAAGACCTAGTTGTTCCATCCATTTTTTTTCTGTCTCCTCTTCCCATCACCAAAACCACTGTCAACCTATTGACCTAACAATTAGATGTAGACAAAGAGTGCTTCTCTCAATTTCACCATAATGGTCACCAATATTTGTGCAGGGTATTCATGAGCTGGAATTCAGGAAAGGGATTTTGATGTACAAAAGAGACTCAGTCAGGTATAGGGTGCTCTTGGGGAATCACAGAATTCACTCTGGAACACATGGGTCAGTCCCAACCTTCCTTAGCTGTGGGCTGCCCATAAGATGAAGGTTGCATTGTGAGGATTCATCCTCAACAAACATGGATTCAACTGAGAGTCTTTGTGTCATGGAGAGCAGGCTATGTGGATGAGCCCCACATTGCAGATCCAGATGGGAAACCTTGCATTATCTTAATAAGTATTGAAGTTTGCAACAACTTTAACTTAGATCATATTCAAGGGGAGGGATATATTTTTGATCCAGGAATGATGAACTGCAGAAGACTGTGGGATGCTAGCATTTACTCCTTCACAAATCCAGTGGAAATGAAACACCCAATCTCATTTCCAGGAGAATTTATGGTGGAATTCTCTTACTTCCCTAATGGGGTGGGTGAGCAAGAATGCTGCGCAGATGTAGCCTTTGTTTAAATAGAGCAGTTTTTATGGAAAATCTAGATCTAACCATTCTTCCACCCGCCCTCTTTTATATACACAGTAACTGTCTTCCTTATCATGCCAAATCTGCTGGTGTAACCTTCCAGAATGCTTAAACATGTTTTCAATGTAATGTAATCATACTGTATTTCTTTGAAAGAAATATATACTTACAGTGATTGCCTATTCAACCGATACTTAGTTTACTTTGATCCCATGGCCATCCTCTAGCTCTACAGGTATGTACTATCCTTCCTCTGACATTGCATATTTTAAAATCACTGCTTAGCAAATGGGTTGAGTGTACTGGAGGAGTGGGGAGGAAAGAACTTCATTTTGACCCTGAGAAATGTAATTCACATTGTTTGATGGACATTTGTGCATAGAAAAGAACAGGTGGTCATGGGATTAGTTTGCATTGATTAAATGCAGTGTCTGCAGTAAGCTCAAATGGAATAACTGAGCCTTTGCTTGAGTTTTCATAAACACCTATGAAAATATGTGTATGTTTGTGTCTGTATACATATATAATGGCAATGTGCTTTTGAATCTGAAGTTGGTACAGTTGATACAGTTTAATACTGTAGTTTTATTTTTTTAAAAAAAGAAGTTTAAAATTCTATGCAGTTAATAAACAGTCATCAATTCAGCCCTAAGCACCCTGTAACACATTACCTTGGCCTGCTTTCAGACTTCTGATTCATCTTTCACTTCAAATGTGGAGGATTCAATTTATTCATCAGGTTATGTTTTTGTTGGTAGAACACCAGTCTCACAGATGGTTAGTGATAACTGATGTAGTGAGACTTTGTAAAATGTTTTGAGGGTCCCATTTAAAATCCAGTTTCTAAAATCACTGCCTTTTGATGTCTAACCAGGATAAACTTTTACCTTGATTAAGGCTGTCATTCTAAAAATCAGTCAAATGTTAAATCAAAGGCAATTTTGTATTAACATACCTTATGACATTTTAATAGCATCAATTGATTCCCCATTTATTTAGAATTGGCAGATTAATTCTAGGTCAGGCATCGCTCTTTCCCATATACTGTAGGATAGTCCTGTGGTTTTGCTGTGCTAACAGGCTCAAATAGCTCTGATATATCTGCCTTCTCCAGCATGATGCTCTCCAACTGAGTTGAATGAATGAAATGCAGTTCCTCTGGAAAGCACCACACTGGGAAAGGTGAAATGTATTCTCAGCTATGGAAAAAATAATTAAGTGATATTACCCTACGACAATGTGTTTTCCATCATCCATGATTATCATCCAAACTATGCACAGAAGATATCCTTCAAAATACCAATCATTGTACGGCAATAGCAAAATGATACTCACTTCCCTTCATTGATACATTCTTCTTCCTGGCAGGGACACAGACTTAAACAGTGTTCTGGTGAGTGACACTGAAATCCTAATGACATGAACCCCAGAACCTACAAGCTGCCATCTTTTGTGAGATACACCAAGCCACAGAGAGTATTCTTCAGATCACAGCTCCTTGCTGTGAGAGGGGAATTATTTTTTAACAAGTGGGAGACCACAGGAAAGAAGGGGAAGCCCTATTAGAGAGTTCAGAAGAACCAGCATCATCTGATATCTCTACCATAAGGAAGCACAAAAAGGCAACTGTTGACAGGGTAGCAAGAGAAGAAGACAAACATACCAAAAAGATAGAGGAGGCAAGAGAACTGGAGAAGTCTTTCCCAGAACAAAGAGGAAATCATTAAGAACAGGATGGCCACAGCAAGGAAATGGACTGACAATATGAAGATATGAAAAATATAGAAAAAACTATCCAGCAATGATTTTACTACTTCGTCTTATTTATTTGAAAAAACAAAAATCTCCCAAAATCATCCCTTATTTTCTGGGACTTCATTTGTCTAAGAAAGATACCTGTAAATTTTTCTAAAATTCTTAGGATCTAGCAATATAAATTACAGCTGGACCAATATGATAAGGATTCCTAACATGCCAGAGCATCATCAAGTTAATACCTCTGGGGCAAACACATCCACATCCTGAATGCAATCCTTTACTTAAAAAGTCCACGAGAAGCTACTGGGGTTAATAATGAAAAAATACAGTGATATAATCAGAAAAAGAAAATGATCTGTGGTCAAAAATTGCCAGTTACGTCCTGCCATTTGGTAAGTTCCACTTCCTCTAAAAATGGAGTGTATGACCAGTGGTTCTCCAGACATTGCTTGCTGGAAGGCCACAGACCATCCATCTCTGATTTGGGATAGGGAACTACAGTATATGTGCTTTACTTTTGAAGTCATCTCATGAAGAAGAAAGGAAATGCCCACATTTTCGCAATAGCTTGGCAAGAATCGCCGAAGAAAATGGAAAGCTGGACAGGCCTACCTATTGCCAAGTAGCTCAGGTTACAGCAGTGGCCAATTTCCAAGCAGAGAGAGCTTCTATTTTATCAGAATTGCTTGTAAGTTGCTATTAAGAAGTATTCCTCAACAATCTCTTTTTTATTAGCTGTTTGTGCCCATTATAATTTCTAGTTGCAAGTTTGTTATGGCTATAATATAAATAGAGATCTAAAAACGTCTTACTTGAAGAATTGCAGGACTGCTTGTGCCATTTAGTCACAGATAAAAGCAGGCAAAAAGAGTTTTCTCTGTAATGGGTCTATTTTATATTTAATAGAACTGTCATATAAACCTGCACTAACATTTAAGATGCAGTTTCTAGGCTATAAAATAAACACCATTTCTAATATTATTGTTTGTTAAAATGTACATGTTACGTTTAGGCTGGATTGTCAAGAAATTTAGACAGTATAAAAGTGTGTCTCCCTGGTTCTAGAAATGACAAAATTGTTCTGTACATTTTCTATTCTTTTTGGCTGCATCCTTTTTTTATCTGGTGAGGTCAATCCAAGAACATCTGTTGACCTGCATATCATCATGTGTAACTAGCATCCTGCTTTCTTGGATCATACCAGATCTGCTTGGCTTTAGCAAGGCACAAAAAATGTATAATGAAGCTTTATTGTTATGGTTAAATAAACCAAGACTAAAATCAGATTTCTCCTCCAGGAGCCATCAGAGATGGATGCTCAGTAAGAATGAGGCATGTGAGTATATTCTGGATGAAAAATTCTTTCAAGAATTTAGAACCTCATCATATATTTTGGGTTAATGGAACACTTAGAAAGCCGCCAAGAAAAGTATCACTGGCATACATCTCTAACAACCAAAGTATGGGAGGATAAAATTTAGTATTTAGTCCTGGACAATACAATTTCAGAGTGCAAATAGAAGTCAGCATGTTTGAACAAAGAAATCATCCAAATGCCATCCTTCTTCACGACTTTTGGTTTCCTAAATTTTTGGCAGTTATATATGGTGGTATTCAACCCTACACATTTCCACCTCCACTATGATCAGCTGTTTTTCTAGATTGGCCTTTAGTTCTAAGCTCCGGGAAGAATATTATTATATTTCACTTGATCAGAAATCTGGTGAACATGCTCTTGGTAGTGTTTCTAGCAAGTTTGTCTTGACAATCTAATGAATAAAAAAAGAATGCAACTATTTAGCAGAATGGTACAGCCAGTAGAGTGCTGGAGCAAACTTGCACCAACTCAGGAAAGCCAATTGAAAATTTAAAATTTCATTTTCAGGCTGAGATAACCCTTGATGCCCAGGGTGCTGATCAGATGTTCTGCAGCTAGAAGCATGTCACAACATGGCTATGGAGCCAGCAGAGCCAGTTCTTAAACAGTTTAGCAGGCTACCATTGCATGCAGCTGACCGGTTAGTCAAAATAAGAAAAAAGAAGATACAATATGAAGAACACAGACTTGCTGTCTTCATGCATGCACGCTTGGCCACCAAGATAGGAAGAGAACCTACACCAATCCAACATACTCTCACATAACTTTTGCTATAAAATTATATTCAATAAATTTCAATTATTAAAAAAAACATTTTACAGGGGTGTGTGTTAACTGGAATTCTATACAAGGGCACTCTGTATGCCAACAAACAACCCTGACTTCAGTTATTCATTCCCTTAATTTGCCCATTTTGGGTGCAGATAGAGTGTCAGCAAATATCACACTAAGGAAAATATGGGTTTACAAACACAACCTTAACATACGAGGCTGCAGTTTAAACTGGCACATTTTAAACATTTAAAAACTTTATCAGGTAGTAAATTGATTTGATTTTTTTTTAAGTGGTAGGCATTATTGAAAGTCTACTGGGGCTCATTCTATCTTTTCTCTCATAGCTATGTTGCTCCAAGGCATTGTCACCTAGCTATACATTTTCCTTTTCCCAGTTACCACAGAGCATTAATTCCTTGGAATTGCAATGCCGGAATGCAACAGAGGTATTACCTATGGAGCAGATATTGGGGTGAACTACCCTTAATTTAAATATAGAAATTATGCTGCTGTTATCTTACCAATGCTGAAAGGCCACAGCTCCATGTCTTCAAGCAAGAGTTATTCCAGCCCTGCTTGGAGACACAAGAGCAGTGTTTCTCAACCTTGGCAGCTTGAAGATGTGTGGACTTCAGCTCCCAGAATTCCCCAGCCAAGTTGCCTGCCAAGCATGAGAAACGTTGCATTAGAGGTTGAATGAGAGATGTTTTGCAAAGATAGTTGAATAGATAGTTAAATTGGATCATGAATATTGGCTTAGCTTGCACATAAATTTTAGCTTCAATTGCACTTGGTCCTCACCCTGCTTTCATAGCTATGGTTCCCCCCCCTTCATTTCCATAGCTGGTGATATTCAAGATTTCTGTCATTTCTTTAGACTGCCAAAATTAATGAAGACAACTGCCATGATGACACAAGATTCTCCTCTTGGCTACATTACTAGAAATGATTGACCTCTGAAGGAAAAACAATATACAAGAGCTCCACTTGTGAATAAGAAATGTTGCATTTGTCTGACTAGCTTAACTAAGTATTTAACAATGGAGGCCTGGAATACAAAAGGACCCAAATGTAGACTGAACTAGGGTGGCTATGCAAAGATGAATGTCAAGGAAGGAAGGTCAAAGGAATTATCAGTTGTATTGTGTAAATTAAGATGACAAAACTAGGCCTTATAGAAGATCATGGTCCCTCAAGGAGATGGATCGAGTGAGACAGAGACAGAGAAAGATTTGATAAATGGATGGATAGATGATTGATAGATAGATAGATAGATAGATAGATAGATAGATAGATAGATATTGAT
Source organism: Acrochordus granulatus (assembly GCA_032468055.1). NCBI lineage: Eukaryota > Metazoa > Chordata > Lepidosauria > Squamata > Acrochordidae > Acrochordus > Acrochordus granulatus. The sequence continues at coordinate 338,729 of JANHZU010006568.1, read as the reverse complement.
GATAGAATGAAATGCAGTTTTTATATTATTAGTTACTTGAATAAGCAAACAGAGAGCCAACCATATCTTTTGTTACCAAGAAGGAGGATCCAACATGGTTGGAAATTTTTTTCCTCATCAATGACATTTTTATTAAGGTTATGTATATTCATTTTCATTTGGCTGGTGCTAATTACTGTCTATTGGTCTTGGCTACTGTGTACAGGGAACATATGCTCTTCCCAACATTGCCATGACTGTGGGTGCTCTGAGTTGCTCTGCTGTCTACAGACAAGAACCTGCTGCTGCTGTTATAGAAGGCCTAGTCATACAACAGCTGGGAATATTCTGCTTCCAAAAGCTTATCTCCTTAAAAGTAACCACATATTGGAACAAAGGAGCAGCAGAAGGAAAGCTTTCCTGTGATCCCTGAATAGTTCTCTAATCTTCCAATAGATGGGTGATGTGTTTAGCATAGGTACTTCCTGTTCAGAAGATGTGATTATCAGATAAAAGCGGCAGCAAGCTGAAAGGAAATGAGGAAACCAAACTGTAGTTTCTTACGTGATTTTCCCCAATTCTAGTGTAACTCAAATGCATTAGGATTCTAGTTCCCAGGGTGGCATTGCTAGAAATTCTGTGGATTGCAGGTAATCCTCAAATTAAACCATTACTGAGCCTGGAATTATGTTAAGTCATAAATCATGCCAGTTGTTGAGTGGATCATCATGTCACCAACCCAATTTTATGACTTATTTTGCAGCAGTCTTAGTTAAGCAAACCCATTGTCCTCAATGTTCACTTTTTTCCAGAAACTGGAAGTAAATGCCACAGCACATGACCACAGTGATGGTCATTTACAGGATGCTGCAAATGGTCATAAATGTGGGCTGGTTGCCAAGTGCCTAAAATGCAACCATATGACTGCAGGGCATGGTGGGCTTTGGAACTTTGAGTCCAAGTTATAAGTACATTTTTTGGGGTCATTGTAACTTTGAATGGTTGCCAAGCAACCAACAGTAAATTGAGGATTACCTGTATAATCCCAATTATTTAATCACAGCAGTTCAGGGATGCTATCATATAGTCAACTTGGCTGTTACATAAAACCTGATATCACATTTCTAGGAATATTTACTAGCTTGATAAGAAAACTGGTAGTTTTGTAGCTGATTTATCCTCATTATATAGATTATAATGTAGGTCATGCCTTGCTAGCAGGATTCCCCATTCCTTCATATACTGTACTTTTGAAATATGTTAAAACACGAGAATGCATTTTTTTGCAAATTTTAGAACACAAACATATCATCCATGTCAACTGTCTCAAGAAGGATAAAAAAAAGAATTATAGTGCCTGATAAAACCTCAGGGACAAGAGAAGTCCTTCTAATGAGTTGGCTGCAATGATCCAAATTATGCAGAATATGCATATGCTAGAGTATGTCAACTGACGTATTGTTGTTTTAATTTATGCAGATAAAATGTGTGTTTAACTTTGGCACATATTTTGACAGGAAAATATGTATGGAAGATACATAGGGAGTCAACCCCAAATCTCTGCCATTGTTATATTAATCTATGCTTGCTTCTTCCAACCTGATATTCTCCAGGTGTTTGGGGAAAGGGATTGTAGGTCATAGCTAACCCAGCCAGCTAGTACCCTCCTGGTGTTTTAGCAAAGGCTAGTGTCTACATTAATTGATGCTAAATTTTACCAGATCAAGAAAAGTGAGCCTGGAAAGGGCTATGTGTGTATCTGTGTGTGTGTTTGTGTGTAACTGTTAACTTTAAAACATGCATTACAATTTTCTCTTCACGTTTTTCTTTTCTGTTATTTTTTATTGGAAAGACATTCCATCGGTGTCCAGTATCTTTTCAACAGTGCTCTTGCAGACAGTCATTTATCAGGTGTATGCCACATGGCAGAGTGATGTTTAGAAATTCCATTTGCCGTGTGTTATTCATGATCCTTGCACATTTCCTTCATTTGTCAGGGGATTTAGATCTCAGCTGTGTTTAGTTTTGGGGGCTTGAGAACAAGTCATCCCATAGGCAGACACCTAGTGATATAATTTTGAGCAGTGCAAAAGGTTTGATTGCCCTCTATCAACTTTTAATGCAAGCAGCTCCTTTGAATACAGTAATGGATGACAGTATCAAAACCATCAAACTTGGACAAACTTCAAGATTTATTGAAAAATACTGTTCTTAAGCTTCTTATTCATAGGTATTTGGCACTATATGAGAAATGTGGGGGGAAGGGGAAGGGGACATTTATCCCACACTAACAAAAAATAAGTCCAAATCTCTTATGTGCCTGTTGATATGTTTTAAAATAGATTCAGAACGGCAAAGAACAACAAGTATTAGTTGCTGGCAACTGAGAAATGAAACTTCTAAAAAAAAACCCACATTCACCTCTACTTTCTTTTCATCTTTCATTGGGCAGTGCTAAGCAAATTGCAATGTATTCTTTTCTACAGTATTGCAATGAATTTAATAAACAATATTTGAATGGAAAGCAGATCATGCCACAGTTTTAGTTCCTTACTGCTGACCTGTTGGAGAAAAGAGGGTGGTGTCATAGCTCAGAGGAAGAGTAGAGATTTTTCATGCAAGATTTCAGAGCTGACAAAGTCAGTCCTAAGGGACAGGCAAAGCAATGCTCTGATTGAACACAGAACAGCTTAGTGTGGTCACATGGAGAGTGTTATTTACTCTGAAAGAAGTAGTTTAGCCTAGCAATGCAGAAAGTTAAAAAAATGTTGGAGACTAGGAAGTTTTCCAATGTTTCTGAATGCTAACTTCTACTATGTCGAGCCAAGTTGATCAATGGTGAGAGACATAGTCCAGTACTACCTGGAAAACCATGCTTTGGACCCCTTTGCAAAAAATAATGCTACCTCAGGCTCCATCTGGGTATTTGTTGAAAATAAGATGATGTCAACATTGAATATTTTAAAAAAAGGGAGTAGCATGCTAACTATAGACTATAAAGAGATTCATCATTGAAATTATTTCATATTATACAATTAAAGACATTCCTTTCTCAGTCCATTCTTGCTGTGCTATTGTTAGGGAATAAAAAGAGGAGATTGTCATGAAAACTTCCTGGAGATCCCAGAGGAAAAATCAGACATAAATTTAACATAAACATAATATAACACTAACAACCCATGAGTAATAATGGCTTCATTTTTTTAAAAAAAAAAGTCTGTTAAAAGGTTGATTTTTTTTAAAAAAAAAGAAACATTTATTTATTAAATTTATACACTACCCATTTCACTGCAAGTAACTGTGGGTGGCTTACATAAAATAGTAATCAAATTCATAACACATAATAATAGAATAAAATGAGAAATAGGAAAAATAAACAAGATGGCAGGAGGCTAAAATGGAGGTGGAGTTTTCAATCTAGAAAGCCACCTCCAGGACATCACACTGCCGCCTGGACCTCAAGCCAACCTGGAAAGCCATGTTTTCAGACTTCTGCAAAAGGCCAAAAGGGTGGAGGCTGATCTTACCTTGAATGGTTTGATGTTCCATAGAGCAAGTCCCATGGTGGAAAAGACCCTTCTTTTGGAGCCCATCAGCCAAATTTCTATGGCTGACAAGATATATAACGTGCCCTTTTTTCTGACACAGATGGGATGGGCTGAACCCACAGAGGTAAGCCAGTGGGGTAAGCCAGTTCCTCAGGTAACCTGGACCCATGCCATAAGGGCTTTATAGGTCATAACTTCTTAAATTGCATCTGCAAGTAAACTGGCAACCCGTGCCACTCATGTAACCGTGGTGTCAGATGGATCATTCTCAGGATCCATGAACTGTACTTGAGGCCACACTCTGCTTCAGTTGTGGTTTCCAGATGTTCTTCAAGAGTAGTCCCATGTAGAATCCCCCTTGGTACTTCCTACTAATACAATGAGATTTGGTATAGTGGTTAAAGGCACCAGATTAGAAACCTGGAGACTGTAAATTCTAGTCCCAACTTAAGCATCTGGGTATCTCTGGGCCAGTCACACTCTCTCAGCCCTAGATAGATAGATAAACTTTACTGCCATTGCAAAATACAACGAAATTCAGTGCAACCTTCCCAATGTGGACAGAATACTTCCAAACCAAACCATAAAACAGAAACCTTAAAAACATTTAACCATTTAAAACCATAAAAATGCAATAAAATCCCCAAACACATTCATGACATTTCACATACTGCACAATTCCTTAACACCATCCACAATCAAGCCATAGAAGCATTAAGTAACTATTGCTTTTGAAAAAAACCTTATTCTTTACCCTATTTGTCCTCATCTTAATTGCCCTATGTCTTCTGCCCAAAGGCAGCAGTTCAAACAGATGATGTTGAGGTGGAATATTTCTTCAACTATATTCTGAGCATTCCTAAGGCAGCAGGAGCTATACAGCTATTCCAGAGAGGGAAGGGGACAACCTGTGATTTTCTGGGCAGTGTTAATGACCCTCTGGAGCACTTTCCTATCCGCCACTGTACAGCTGACATACCACACACATATGCAGTATGTCAGCACACTCTCCACAGAACAGTGGTAAAAAGACACCAGTGATAAAAAGACACCAGCAGTTTCTGAGTAAGGTGTATCTTTTTGAGAGGTCCCAGATACTAAAGTCTCTGCTGTGCTTTCTTGATTACTGCTGTGGTATTTGTGCTCCAGGTCAGGCCCTCCTCAATCTGAACAACCAGAAACCAGAAGCTGGAGACCCTCTCTACATACATAATTATATATATACTTATATATATAATGGCTGAAAACCTGTTTTATTCTTTCTATAGTCAATGATCAACCTCTTTGTCTTAGAAATAGTAAGAGACAAATTATTGTCCCTGCACCACTCAATCAGCTGTGTTACCACATCCTATATGAAAACTCATGCCCCCCAGAGATGAGTCCCACCACTGTTGTATCATCTGCAAACTTTATAATGCTATTACTAGTGT
>JANHZU010006568.1:323314-333669 GCA_032468055.1 Acrochordus granulatus | reverse complement strand
ATCCAATATATTTACTCCTCTAGTTGCACACCCAATGTGCTGATGGAATTTAGGGAGCACAGCATTTAAATCAACCTGATTAAAGCCCCCTGCTATAATTTGGACAGCCTCAGGATACATGGCAGGAAGCAGGCAAGGGTAAGCCATTTCCAAAAATGTTGCTGACATAACTGCAAAGATGTGTCCAGGCAGTCGCCAGGAGTCAACACTGACTCCAAGGCAAATAAACACATAATAATACAGTTAATGAAAGAGAAACTCTCCATTTCTCCAGTTTTCTTCCCCATATCTATCCTTTCATTCCATTCATGCAAAACATTCTGTGTTTCCTGGATTAAGTCACTAACATTGATGCCCTCACCTTGCAGAAAACATTTTACCTTATTCAACCAAAGACCACAGACATGCCAAATTCTGAATCTCCAGGCTGGCAACTACACAAACAGCCTATGAGATCAATGCTAAAGGCATACTGTTGCATCTCTGGGTAGAGTAGCCAGAAGGACTGGATCAGGATTTTTAGCCAAATCAACTCCTTAAAAACATTGTCAAAGAAATAATTGCACGTTAAACTTTGCTGTGGTTTTGCTGAAAGTCCCTTCTCTGAGGAAATGTCATCTATAGGGACCTTGAGGCAAGGGTTCTTGTTGATGGTGGCCCTTGTATGGAATCACTTCCCCCAGATATTTAGTCTTTCTCCACCTTATAGGCTTTCCAAATGGCATAAAGACTTGACTTTCTGGAAAAGTATTTGGGGATGTGGAAACAGCCTACCCACATGAATGGCCCTATTAAAATGCTTTGGTTCAGCATAGTTGATGTGATCGGTACTTCCAGCTCTGTGTCATTTTGGTGTCTGTTAACCATTCAAACCTACAGAAAGTGAACAGCATAGAAATGTCCATGAATACATAAATACTTTTCTCTCATTTACATCTTGTATTCAAATTGTGATTTCCTATTTTAAAGAATGAGATTTAATGTCATGGCATTTTTTTGATTTGTGTGAGTTACTTAAAAAAAGGTCTGAATCTGAAGATGTTAAGAAAGAGATAATCCATGTTTGGTTCCCCTTTTATGACATGATTCCACCCACAACTTTGTGAAATGGATAGTGAGGCTGAAAATGACAGCTCAAAGTCAGAGCTGGGCTTTGACAAGTATTCGTTTACTTAAGTAAAATGCCTTTGAGGCTGGAATTGCTTTTGCAAAGAAACAAATACAGTACATGGACGTAACTAAAAAACAACCCAGTGTTTTTTTCAAGGCTGGAGATCTCAAATGGGAATTTGAAAGGCACAGTACTAGAGAGTTTATCTGAACATCCCAACATTATAAAGTACAAATTAGAATGTTTTCTGCCCATTTCCTTCCATCCATGATAAAAGTATAGTTAGAAGAATGTAATTTAATAAAAAGGGAAGAAACTAAGTCTAAGACCAGGATGAATTTCTGTTTTATTTGCAGGATGTCAGAAAATCTGATAATACAATGCTGAACAACAAAAACCAAAAGGGTGAAATATGTTTGTCTTTTGTAATATCCCTTAGAGAAAATAAATCGTAGAAAAAGATGTTTAAGGGGACTATGTCAAGGCTCAGTTCAGTTTTAAAAAAAAACTTAAAAGCTGGTAATCTGCTGCTGAAGAGCTGGATACTAAAGATTCCTGTCACAACACTTTCTTTTGTTCAATCATCTTGGAGCAGTCAGGTGATGTTTTCTTTAAAAATCAGCTTCTAAATAATTTTAAATGCAGCTCTTCTTTTCTTCTAGCAGTTTGAGACAGCTGATCATGGCAATATTTTTAATTAAACATGTAGCAATTCATTAATCCTTTTAATCTAGAGCATTGATGACACACATAAAAATAGTGGCAGAAAATCACAGCATAGTAATCAAATATATCTTTAAAAAACAGAGATGTGTAAAAATTACAAGTTGAGATCACCAGGAATGCAGATGAGATTTGCTCATGCCCCTGACTCTATAGTTTTTCATTTCTCCAGAGCAGATGGATCCATCCTGTTCTGGGTCTAGAAGAAGTCCCAGTCCTGATCTGTTTCTCCAGGTCTTTGGGAACTCTTGCAGGAGAAAAGAAAAGAAAAGAAAAGAAAAGGAGGGAGGGAGGAAGGAAGGAAGGAAGGAAGGAAGGAAGGAAGGAAGGAAGGAAGGAAGGAAGGAAGGAAGGAAGGAAGGAAGGAACTCTGACTTTAAGCACTGAGGGAAAGTTGGATTTCTGTGACCAAGGAGGGTTCTTCCCACTTCTTCTGAAAGAATAATGGAAACTCATGACGATGGGAAGATTTTTTTTTACTGCTTGTTATTTCTTTATCAATTTTGACATGCATTTCAAAACATCAGTATCCAATTATTATAAAAAAACACAGTACAAGTAGAATAAAAATGGGAAATACTGGGGGGAGCATGGAATGAATTAGGAGGCAGTGCTCAGAAATAAGCAAGCTCCATCCTTGACTAGCACTTTAAGAAAATGGCCCTCCTGGCAGCACCTGGATGTAGCACATGGAGCAGGCAAAATAAGGCTGAACCACTCTTTCAGAATAATAAAAATAGCAAAAAGTAGGACTATGCAAAATTCTTGGTCAGCAAAAGTTGGTGACAAAAACAGCAACACACTACTGGCAAAATCTGGCTCTCTTTCCTAATTTAAAACAATGTTCTAGGCAACACATGGCTCTTTTTTTTTTTTTTGAGAACTAAACCTTCCTCTATAACCAACCTTATATATTTAAGGGTTTTTCATACATACACATATATATGTGTACACATAAAAACAAAATTGCCCAATATTTTCAGTAAAGGAGGATATATTTCATGGCCATATAACTATATCCATGAACAATTTATTCACAAGTCACAAGGAACATTAGATCTTAAATCTCATTAGTAATTGGAGTCATAAATTTATCTTTCCAGAGCTGAGACATGCATCTCTTAGCAATAAGAAAGGTGTTGAGAATCCATTCCCATTGTCCAACTGTCAAACAATTTTTTTGTAGAAGATAAGTAGTTCAAAAGATGGTGGTTGAAAATGTACATCCAAATTAAATTACTATGGGCAATTATTTGTTTTGATAACATAATTAGAATTTGACAAAACATGTTTTAATAAATTCTCATTGTCATGGATACCCATGGCAAAGATTATACAGTGGGAGGAAAGAAGATAATAATTCAAAACTGGAAGAACTACAGACAACGTTAAGCTGCCTCTGACATTGATGGGGATGAGACCAAAGCAATGTCATGAGCACATGCTTAATAAAACCAATTAGCAAGGCATGCATTTGGTCTAGTGGTTAAGGTACTAAATGAGAAATCAGCAGATTGTGTGTTCTAGTCCTGCTTTAGGCATGAAAGTTGGCTGGGTGACTTTGGGTCATTAATTGTCTCTCAGCCCAACCCACTGCACAGGGTTGTTGTTGTGGGGAAAATAGAAGGAGGGAGTAGTATTAGGTGTTTTTTGTTACTTACAAAAAATAATATAGGCAGGATATTATGCTTGTGCCACAGTTAGGGGAGAGTTAGAAGAGCCCTGAAAGAATGTACATCACCCTGAGAAAGACCAGAAACTGAGTTCTACTTTTGCAAAGGAAGAAACCTTCTGGAAAATTAACTATAAAGTAGATCTGAGCACAGGATTAACTAGACATTAGCTAATGTTTGTAGCTAATGTATATAATACAACACAGCTATTTTGTACTCTGTGTTAATCCAGCTTTTTCCAATGTAAAGTTTTCCAGACTTTGGGATGGTTCTGATGCCACACGTATTTGACCAGACCTATGGAGTTTCTCACCTTACCTTATCTGGAAACACTTGTAGCCAGCCTGGCCACATCTCCCTTGGTATAATTTCTATTACTTTTAATCCAAATTCTTAAAAAGAGCCTCTGAAAATAGCCAAAAATGTGGCCTGAGAATTGTTTAATAAAACTTTACAAATCAGCCATTTCTATATGGCAACAAAAGAAAGATATTTGGGGAGAAAGTATTTTTGCAGGAGGTTAAGAAAAAGAAAAGTTGGAAAGGAAAGTTCTTTGGAAAGTTGAATCTAAGGATCATGAACTATGAATCATGAGCTTATAATACAGCCAAAGTCTGGGAATAAAACAAAGTACTTAATAATTAATTAATGGATGACTTTTATTGCCAATGCTGAAGATGTGCCAATTATTCTAAAAGCAAAATCAGATATATGCTAACTTTATACTATACTGCATATAAAATTTATATGCAATTGAAGAACAGACTCTTCTGAAAAATGGAGAATAAATTAGTTGAACAAGATACACGAACAGTCTTTTTTCAAAGACTTTAATTGGAGAGGATTTGACGTGTCATTTTCATTCTTTCTGAAATATAGCCTTTCCCACTTCACTGCAGTATATTTCATTTCCACATGTTGGATTTAACCTTATCATTTATAAATATTTATACATATTCTGAAATGATCCATGGGCAGAGTTGCATTTTTTCCTGATTATTCAATATATATATTGAACACATTTATTCTCACATTGTACATTAAAAATGGTATCTGGAAAAGCAAAACTTGAAAACTAAGATAAATGATCAGTAATACAGGAATAAAACTTTTTTAGAACATAAAATTTAAGCATGTTATGGAAAATCTATCAGATATTCAAACCTATACTCAACATACAGTATATTTATCATAACAAGTGTGCATTTATCTGAGTCACAACTACAAGTTATATTTGAATATTTCATAAGAAAAGGATGAGCTATAGGCTGGACTAAAGCCAATGATTTGCTGAGCGTGTGAGTGTCTGATAAGCTTAAGAGTACTGTCAGAATAGGACCTATGAATGGAGATCTGTCTGCTCCTTGATAGAAAGTTTTTTTCAGCACAGAGACATAATAAGAGGAAAATAAGGTCAACCATGCAAATAGTTTTCTGCTGTGAAACCACTGGATGCAAATAAGTAAATGAGATATAACATAGAGATATAAGTTCAGCATTACAGATCAATATTTAAAGTATGTTATCCACCCATATAAATACTAATTCATTGCTGTACCAATTATCCACTATTTCCAAACTGTTGAAACATCATCTGTTGCTAGTACAATGTTTGTGAATATGCATATCCTCAGGGACTTCTTTTAGTAATGATTTGTAGTCTATCTAATCTGTCCGAGCACTTTGACTATCTGTCCAATCTTTCTAATTCTTAGCCTCATTCCTCTTCCTTCCTCCTACTCAATTTCTATTTGGAGAGATACTGAATACTTGGGATGAAATATTTTCATCTGAGGGCCAACCTTTTTGTTAATATGTATGACATAAAGCCCCATTTTCTTTTGCCCAGTTGTCCTGCATCACAGTTTGTGCATAAGAAAATTTCCTTCATCACAGAAATCAGATCATTTCCTCCTGTTACATCAGGGTATTTTGTTTTGCTTCAATTTTTTGTTTGTTGCATGGGAAACATCCAGATAGTTTCTTCCCTTTGGGGATTTTGTTTTATCTTTGAAGGCAAAGCACAGTATTACTGAAGAAAAGAAAAACTCTATTTTTCCTACTGCTCTTTTTTTTTACTATGGAAGCAGTTGTAGTAAAGAATGAGGTTATCATTTATATATGTAGGAAATATTTGTGAGGATATATAATAAGGAATGTACTCAAATACTCATATACTTTATTGGCCAAGAATGGTTAGACATGCAAGGTATTTTACTCTAATATAGCAGCTCTCAGTATTTGCAAGACAACAATACAGTGGAACCTCCGACTACAAGCATAATTTGTTCTGGAAGAATGCTCTTAGTCTGAATTGCTCTTAAACCGAAGTGAGGTTTCCCATACAAAACAATGTAAAGTTGGATGATCTGTTCCACACCCCCAAAAATATTCATTCAAAAAGCATTTTCAATGGAATTTTATGTAGAAATGATTATTCCTAACATCTGAAACAAGTAACAATGTTTAATACACAATATAAAGCAGAAATAGAAGAAATGAACCAGTACTTATGGATCCGCTCCGAGGAAGATTCTGGCTGTCAGCTGCTGCTCAGCCGGTGTTGTCTGGGTGTCCTGCTGGATTGGGAGGATCTGCTGCCGCTGCCACTCGAGGCAAGATGGCCTTTTGCCTTTTCCCTCTGCAATGCCTTTCCAGGGGTCTGTGGAAATGTTTTTTATCATAACCTGCCTCCGTGCTATGAGAGGGAAGAAGAGATGGGCAGGAGGGGGATGGTCCAGATGGTGCCAGGCAAGGAGGGTGTGTGTATGTGTGTGAGAGAGAGAGAGAGAGAGAGAATGAGTGACAGGGAAGATGGAGGGTCAATCTTCCTACAGTTGAAGAAATGGGCAGGAGGGGGGAGGGCTGTATGTGTGTGAGTGACAAGGAAGACGGAGGGTCAATCTTCCTATGCTTTGAGAAGAGTCTTGGCTGGCATGCAAGGAGGGGGGGGTGGGAGAGAGAGAGGGAAAGGGAGAGAGACAGAGAAGAGTCCTGGCTGGCATGAGGGAGATGAGGGGGAGGGTTATTGCTTGGAAGGAGAATCTGGAATGAATCTCTGGAGTTCTTTCTCTTGAATGACTTTCACTTAATTTACACTTTTTACACAGCGATAGAGAAGAACCATCAGCTCCATTGTGTGATTTCCTGGATGAGCTCATCATGCGGTGCTTGTCTTGCAAGTTTTCACTCATTAACCAATTAAATTTTATTAAAATTAAGATTCCTTCACCATTTTGATTACAGGCTTTGCAATTTTAAAATTCTGCCTGTAGGTGAGGATGAGGAGGACAATGTCATGGTCTGATATTCCTGTAAGTGCACAAATTACAGATTGATAAGCATTTTTTATTGTAGCTACCAAACTTTCCTAGTTCTAGGGAAATCTAACTTAAATTATGTAATAATCAACTCCAGTGAATACAGTTTTTGTTTTTGTACATGCTGACATGCAAATGCCAATACAGTTACACTGGGTATGTTGTGTGCAGGTATGCATTCCTGTAAGAGCTATTGGTTCCACTATTTTCCAGGCTCCAGATTTTGCTATTGTACTGCAGCATTTTAGATGCAGAAGTAATCTTCCTTCCTTCCTGCCTTCCTGCCTTCCTTCCTTCCTCCCTCCCTCCTTCCCATTTATTAATCCATCCATGGTCTTTATCATTTATTCCTCAAACATTCCAAGTCTTTGGTATACTATATTTATCACCAGGTGGGGCTACAGATATTGATCTCTATCTCCAAGCCCATCAGTCCATTACATCCATTGTAATGCTTTTTTTAAAAAAATTCAGGAGGTACAGATTGGTTACCAGCCTTATTCATATAGATGATACATGCAGCTTTCTCTGCTATTAGGAAGAAAAGTAATGGCCAATTTTGGCAAATAAAGCCCTTCCATATCAATCAAACTTAAATTACATTGGAAACTCAAAGTTTGTTCAATGATCATTTCAATGCAAGTGCTTGGCAGCACACCAAAGTATTTTATCAAAAGAGCTGGAGGTCTCATTAATGGAGGGCTCTGCATATCTATCTCCATACCAAAATCCAACTTTACTCCCTAAACTCTGAAAAACTCTGCTGACTGATATTACCTCTCCTCCTCTACCTTTCAAAAGACCACACTGCATGCTCAGAATGTGCTATGATTATATGTTCAATGTAACTGCAGTCCATGACCATGTTTATCCTTCTCAGAGTCTCTACTACAAAAATGTCCATAGTTTTTACCATTCAGTCTCCTGATCAGCAAATTCTCTTTCATACTGCTTCATGTGATGCTATCTTCAAGGCTCCCTGGTTGGTGGAAAATCACATTCATTTTGTAAAGAATCAAAACGGAACTGTAGAGTTCTGTTTTGATTCTTTAAATATCAAGCAGAGATATTTCACCATAAATTATCATCTTTCTGTTCAGAATAACATATGCATCAATGTTTCTGACACATCACAGCTTCAATTGGCATGCTTTGTCCTACCATAAGCTGTGGAGCAAATGATCAATTGATAGTGAGAGTTGCAATAATGTCCCTTTTTATCTCCAAATATTTTCTAGGAAGCAACCTTTAATTAACTACTCTTTGGACCATGGGTTGTTTTGTTGCTAGTTGTTATAGAGAAACCTTCCAGGATATGTTAATGTTACTGTTTGTAACATTACAATCATTTTATAAAAATGCAATCAGGTCCCAGGGGCAATAACTATAAAACATTGTAGTTATGATGGCTTCAAGCATCAGTGAAAGCACATTTGGATACAGATTTGCTGTGTTTTTCTGTGTTTCTTTACTAGCCTCAATTTCAAGTAAAAATTTACTGTTTATAGGGCCGCTGAAAAATAGACAAAGAAGTAACTAGGTTGCAATGGGTTATATGCATGAAAACATTAAATGATAATTCTGATAATGGATCAGGTGTTGAAAGTAAGTTTTTTTCTTACCCTTTCTCTATAATTTATAGATGTGGCCGGCATTTTCTATCAGGAAATGATCGCAGTTGCTATCAACAGGCCCTGACCGTTTTGTCCTTAGGACATCTGTAGAGACCAGGCTTTTCCAGCCAACTGAATCAAAATGATTTTCTAGTTCAAAGCAATAAATAGTTAATCCTATTCTGGTTTTGAGGGCCTAAAAGACAACACTGAAAGACTCCAACTATTCCTTCCAACTCTCATCTTGGTTATTCAAAGAATCTCTGTGACCTATAGCTCCAGCTACAACACGTATTGGATCCTCTCCTGGAATTAATAGTAAAATAGAAAGAATGAAACCATTAATAAACCCAGAGTGAAATGATGTATAGTCAACTGGTGTGTATAGTCAAAGACAAAAGAGGCTATGTAACAGCAAAGATTTATGCAGCTTTTCTTCATAAACCTTTTACATATTAGGACTGTGCAATGCTTCAGATTTGATTCTGAAGACGTGCTTCAGAATGTGCACTTTCCTGCAACTCATTAAAGTGTATTTTTATAGACGTGGTTTCTTTAAAGAACTGCAGAAGTTTAATATTCTATTAAATAATATTGTATTTGTACTACTTTGTGTTCCAAAGCATCTGTTCTGGATCAGATCTGAAACACTGCAAAACTCTATTGCACATGACATGGTTGTACACAGCACTGAACCCAGGATTAGTTTTCTCTTTTCAAAATACCTGTCTGCCTTGAATTAACTCCTCTTTGCTATGATGGAATTATAAGAATGTTGTTTTTGGTTATCAAATAGCAATAGTGATCCAGGATCTCAATTATGTTGTTGGGAAAATAGGAGGAATAAGTTGTGTTAAATATATTGCTGCCTTGAGTTTAAAATAATAAAGGTGGATGTAAAAAATAAATAAAATAAAAAATATTATAATACTACATAGGTAGAAAAAACCAAGGACACACTTTTCTTTACAATGGGCAGCTTCGCATTATACATATACATTTCTGCACCTACTTAAGATCCTGAAGTTCTCAAATCGCTTTTCATTTTCATATTCACCTATGATTAATTTGGACAACCAAATAATTCTGCCAAGATAGACTACCAGCATTTTGTAACAGAGCTGAGCCCAAAAACAATGACCAGTGCTATTCTTCTGGAATGGTTACTTGCTGTGAACCCATTGGAAGACTCCACCTAGACGTCCCTGGTTGCACTGTTGTCAATATCACAACAAACTGGTTTAAAATCATGCTTAGAGTACAAAATGAATGATGTGGATCAGAAGACAGGAAATAATGTGAGGCCAGCAAACAAGGATAGTGTGCAAAGCCTCCATTCATGGGAAAATGCCCGTACTGTAAATATGAGTATGCATCACAGCAAAAGAGTGCCCCTTGGATATTCTATCTCAGGCAGTGAAATAATTTCATTGCAATCCCCCTTTGCATGCTGATGTACAAAGCAAAAGGATACAGAAGAAAGTTTTCTTGTTCCTCATCACAGTATCTGCCTTTGACCAGTATAAATTATTTCAGTGGCTCAGGGTATTACTGCTGTGTAAAGCAACTTACATATGAGATAATAACAAGATGTGGTTCCAAGTAGGCTTTTTCCTTCTCTGGACTTTCTGGCCAAAGGCACAAGCAACTTGTTTTGCCATTCCATTACTTCCCCATGAAATGTGTAGCTACCAGAAATAATAACTGGTACAATATTGTACCAAATACTGTATTTGATACAATGCAAATTTTTATATAATACCACATACAGTGGAACCTCAGATTGCGAGACTAATCCGTTCTGGGAGAATGCTCTTAGTCCAAAATGCTCTTAAACTGAAATGAGGTTTCCCATAGGAAACAATGGAAAGTTGGACGATCCGTTCCATGCCCCCAAAAATATTCACAAAAAAAT
>JANHZU010006568.1:301761-315990 GCA_032468055.1 Acrochordus granulatus | reverse complement strand
AACCTCTGGCAGAGCTCTCATCTTCTTCAGAGCACACAAGCCCCCCAACCATAGCAAGGTGGTGCCTCACTGGGGGGGTTGAATCTATACCCCTGTATTTTTCAACCACATATAAACATTCATCTAGAGTAGAGTATATCAGAATGCTAGGGGCAATACCAGAAATAGCACAACTATTCATGTGTGATACTAACAGAAAGCACGTTCTGGGATCAGATTTTCTGCATAGGTTTTCCCAGGTGGGAAGGAATGTTTTAAAAAGTCAAGAAGTGTGGACAAGCATCGCTGATGCAAATCAGCAAATCAACAATTCAGTGTTAAAGCATGGCAAAGGGCTCGTCCTTATGTTCCAAAAGCACCTGCTAAGCATTGTTTTCTTCTCTGTATTTGTGTCATAAAATTTGTCTATTTGCCCAGACCAGAGATAACATAAAAGAGTCTGTAGCACACCTAATTTTAAAATAATATTTATTTCTTCTCTCCTGACACAAAGTGGTTTCCCAAGTAATCAGGGGCTGGGAACTTCCCAACTCCTATTAACCAATTTAAGGTTGCTCCAGGCTTGCTTCTTCCTCCTGTCACAGGGAATAGTTTGCTCTTCTGCAAAGGCGTCTGCCAGCATAAGGCCTGTCCACCTGTTGGAAAGTCCTGGTCAGCACTTACATGAACTCATTATAAAAATGAGGTTAAATGCTCTTTTGAAAAAGCACTAGCATTGATTTTTGGAAGAGCTTTAGTCCTGGACTATACAGAAAATTGACTGAAACTGAGGAACAAGCCTAGGTTCCATCAGCAGTGTTCCTTCTTGCTTTCCAAAAGAAAAAAAAGTCTACTTTCAAAAGCAGTAATAAAATACAGCTGTGTATTGTTGGTTCTTTGGGTACGATGTTTCCTGCTGGTTCTGCTGACAAGGAATTTTGCATGGCCATTATTGTGACTGTTTTTATTCCTTTTATGAGAATGGAGAAGTGGCATCATTTTGTCAGTCTGTTCCATTTTTATGACATAGGTGTCATGGTGATATTTTTGTTTCTATGCACAGGGAAATCACACCTGTATTTTCTTTATGAATGTCCACAACTTATTTTCAATCAAGGTCAGAACTGGGCTCATTCTCTGCTAACAATGCCATTACTCTGTAATTGAGGATGGAGCCCATGTATCATTTCACTCCTGTTTCATCCCCTCTCCTTCTCCATACCTGTTACCTGTCATCCAGGTTATTTGGACAGAGGTTTGATGCCTTTCAAAAGAATGCTACATCTGTATTCAAAAATAGCTTGATGAGTCTGGACTCATTTGAGATGGTGATGAGTCTGTGTATAGATGGGAGGTTGAACAGCTGGCCCTGTAGTGCAGTTGCAACAACTTGGAGCTGAATATGCTCAAAACTGTTGAAATGACAATGGAATTTCAGAAGAGTCCTCCTCCCCCTCTTACCATATTCAGCAACACAGAATCAGCAGTTGCATCCTTCAAGTTTCCGGGCTCTATAATCTCCCAAGACTTGGAATGGATGGCTAAATTTAGCACCATCATTAAGAAGGCACAACAGAGGATGTACTTTGTGTGCCAGCTCAAGAAGTTCAACCTGCCTCAAGAGTTACTGATAGAATTCTACAGAGGAATCACTGAGTCTGTCCTTTGTACCTCCATAACTGTCTGGTTCAGTGCATCAACTGTTTGAACCTCTTCCCTCTGGATGGCATTATAGGGTATTGCACACCAAAACAATCAGACGCAGGGACAGTTTTTTTCCCCTGTGCCCTCATTTGGCTGAATACCTAACTCATGCTGTATAACATAGTAATCACACAGTGATTACTATATACAAGGAATTCTACATTAACCCAGAAGTTCTATTCTATGTGTATACATACTTATCAATAGATTGTGGTTCCAACTCTACACTTTCCTATATTTCCTTTTCTATAAGCTGCATATTTTGGATGCAAATTTTACTGTTGAATACATAATTCTGTTTATTTGTTTATATTATTTACTGTTGACTTGCAAGTACACTGACAGTTGATTGACCAGAGTCAAATGCCTTGCGTGTCTAATCATGCTTGGCCAATAAAGTATCTGAATCTGATTGATCATATTGCATCTGCAATTTGATCAGTGGCTATGTATACCATTCTCAAGTTTCTACTTAGACTTGTCCAGTCCTTTGGAAATGTTTGGTGAGATTGGAAATATAACCAAGGGATCCATAAATCACCTTCTGTAGCCTGTCCCCCATTTAATTAGTAAGTGAGTGGAATAAATGGATTAGGATTGGCATTAAGGGCAGTATAGTTTATTCCACCATGCTTTTCTTCTGGTTTTAGGCCTGGAGGATAGCACTTCAGTGAAATTATCTGATTTTGCTCAAAGAGTCTGAAGACATTAAAGATCATACTTATGCTTTGGCTGAGGTGGGTGGAGGGCAACAGTGGTATATGGCACAGGCAGTGCAGTTGAAGACCTAACTTGAGAGGAAATTGAACCAGATCTGGAATTTCTCAGATACTTCCATGAGGGAGAGAAAAACAGATACAGCTAAGTTTGCTGTTCCATGCTTGCTGAAGCCCCAGAAGAATAACTGGCCTGGGGATTTTGCATGTATCAGCCCTTTTTTGGTCCATGTCAGCTTTGTGTCTATCAGGAGGAGGAGGAGGCACAACACAATCAGACTCGCAAGATACAGTACTGTTATTATAGCCACTCTTTAAAAAAATAGTTTCAGTCTGCATGTGGAATCTATTTCCTGGTTGTCCTACTTAGAGGTTAATTTGCCCAGTGAAAATAAGTTGCTCATTTAACATGCAAATTAAATGAATTCCTCCCCCATCCTGGTCAAATCATATAAAACATTGCAAGTCTCAAAAGGGCTGACAAAACTCCTCTGTGACATAAGAATGTGCCCCAACTACATCCCAGAATCTTCTAAATATAGTGAGGTTTCTTGGCACATGGGTCATCACACAAAGGATTTTAGTAATCACGGGGATCCTTTCCAAATATTAGGTAGCGTATTAATTCCATTAAAGAATCTTCCCCTGTCCCAGGCCATGCATAATATTAGTTTGTATTCAAATCAGATCCCTTTCATAATTTAACATAAGAAATCTTCTTAATAAGTGGAAGAGCCTTGTTAATTTTCAGTATGTTGAACATTACAGTTTAGGTTACCTTTCTGATGTTTTCCTTGGAGCTGAGAGAAGCTTTTTACTAGCTGAAGAACATAATGAAAAGAAACAATATTAACTGCAGTTTTGGCTTCAATTTTGCTGGCTGCTTTAGAACAAAAAAAGAGAGCCTCTGTTTGTTCAAGTGAGACCTCTAGCTGTCTCGAAGTGCCATTAAATTCTGCAAATAAAGGGAAAAAGAAGTTGAAAACTAAAAACTTTTTTTAGGCTGGTGTGCAGGTAGTGCATGTTACTGATTAAAATGCTTGCAATATAGATTTGATATCTTAGCAAAGCCTATTTTATCAAGGCTAAAGAGGACTGTATTGGATATGGGTATTTATGTATACAAATATGTGTATATGTATATGAAGATAATGATATGACAATAAATGTACATGCTTTATCTAGGAAAGAACATGAATGTAATATACTGGCTTTTTGCCACTTCTGATTTTTCTTATCTCAATTCCTTGCTATTTCTGCCTCAGTTTGTAGCTGGTTTTTATGTTTATGGTCTGTTATTTTTAATACTAAGGAATGAGACAAGGATTATACTCTCTCCTTATTTATTCAACATCTATGCTGAGCATATATTGAGGGAGGATGGACTGGAAGAAGGTGAGTGTGGTTTTCAAACTGGAGGAAGAAACATCAATAACCTGTGCTATGCTGATCACATGAGAGTCTTCGGATTTCGGCGGCATAGAAATTTAATGAATAAATAAATTTGGATAGCTGAAATTATAAATGACCTGGGAGCTCTAGTAATGAAAGTCAAGGAGCACAGTAAAAAGGGGGACAGCAATTAAATATAAAGAAGACTAGTCTAAATAAAATAGTACAGCAACCACCCTTAGAATTGAAAAGCAAGACAGTGAAGGGGTGAATAGCTTCTGTTAGCCCTTCAAGGTGGGGCAGGCCAAGAAACTAACCCCACAAGAATGCTAGTTTATTGTTATAGCGATCATAACAGAATCTTATCAGTTTCTGCTGTCCGTTCTTATACCAAAGAGCATCAAGGCAGGATTACTTTGAGTTTCTTTCTTATTCTTCCTGCTTTCCTAGCATTCAATTGCCATTACACTTCTGTCAATGGTTCCTACATTTTTTTACATTTCTATCTTTTAGGATTGTCTGTCAATGGTACAGGTACTTGCAGTCTAGAAATATGTCACAAACTACCACTTGGAAAAGATATTTAGATATATCTATACCTACATAGGTCAGAATCGTACAAGCAATAGTTTTCTTTGTGACACTATATAGGAATGATTGGTGTTTTCTTTGAATAGAAAGGGTGATCTGAGAGTAGAAGAACTTTATGTAATTTAATTGTGATGGCCAGATTACTCTCTAGGAAGCCTTAGGCTGATCTGAATCTCCACAGGGATTGTGGATTGGTTAAAACTGGTGAGCCAAAATAGATCCAAATGGATTCCCGAATGCACTTGTGGGAGAGGGGTCTTCTTCCTCTGTCTGCTTCTTCGGTCAACACTTAGTCAATCTGTGAAATATAAAAAGGCCTGAGCAGTAGACATTGTTGCTTCCAAGTGCCCCTGTGCATCATGGTTTCTGGGGGCACTTAAGTTTCCTCCCACTTGTTTGACTGCAGGTGGCGGAAATCCCAAGGAGCATTTGAGTGAGCATGGAGACAATTCCATTTGGAGTACTATATGGTTTTGCAGTAGAAGTATTAAAGGATGCCTATTTCTGAGCCTCTAGTGTGTTTATACAGAATAAATCAGTATTATTTTTCTACACTGTGTACTTGGTTTATTAAGCCACTGCTGGGAAGTGGAAGTCAAAACAATTAGTGGCTTGCTTTGATCAGTTTGCCACATTTTTTTGTGGATAAAGGTGCTTAGATTCATCTCAACTTAAACTCCAATATTAGGGTAAACTATATTTTAATCTGGGCAGCTATGTTCCCTGTAGTGCTGAATTATTTTCAGTAGGAAAGTGGGCAAGATACGGAGAGGAAAGGCACTCTATCCTTCCTCAAACCATGGACTTCCTAGGTTGCATGTGTTGAGGACTGAAGAGTTACGGTTTTAAGTAGGCATATCCAACCTTGGCAACTTTAAGATGTATGGATTTCAACTCCCAGAATTTCTCAGCTAACATAGCTCCCAGAATTCTGGGAGCTGAAGTCCACACATTTTAAAGTTGTCAACTTTGAAAAACACTGATTTTGGGAGAGTATGAATATTTCCACTGAGGAAGGAGTATGTCCATTCCTGAAAAAAAAGATATGGAGACAAATATTTGAAGGAACATTCCCTTGAACTTAATAGCTGGGAAACGTTTTGGCTAGTCTGTATATAATAAATAATACGTATTTTTTTCTGGCTAAGTTAATCCAAAGTGAAAAATCTGGAGGATGTTGAGTACTTGAATATGTTCAGAGTTAGTCATCTTGACAGATGATCTATAGCAAGAACTGGATGAGATTCTCAACCCCACTAGTTCTCTTACTGCCAGCCATGTATCTTTCTGGGTCTCCTGTTTGGACTGGACTTTGAGGACATTATTTTATACTGAATTTGTGTTGTTGTTTTTTCTTTCCAGCTGAGACCACAACATGATGTTTCATGTTCATTACTTGGCACCTAGTCCAGTGACCTGTAATATTCCTCAAGTTCAAAATGTACTTGAAACCTCTGAAAATAGTCATTGGGAGGATATGTATGAGGTACTATCAGGAAGCTGATGATGCCAAGTTCTATTGCTCCTTGCCATCTACCTTCAAGGAAGTAATTGATTCCTCTGAGTGGAACCTAGGTTATAAATGAAATAGATATGGAACATACAGACAAGACCAAAGAAATTAGTTTCTGGAATTGAAGTCAGTTTATTCTGAATGGATCTGCACCTCCCCTAAAAGTGTAGATCCACAGTTTGGGAATATCCTGATAGCACTTATGCCTTATCTACATCCTGACTTAACAGTTACAATTGATTTTAAGCTCTTTTTATAGGTTGTTTCTTTTTCATTGTTTAGCTAATAGCAGAAAAGCAAACTATATAAATTATTAATATATACAAATGTGAAATCATAGCTACCAGTTCTTTAATTGGTATAGTCTTTATATACACTGAATTCTTCTCAAGAACCTAGAATGTTGTAATGTGTTGGTGTAGTGTATGTGCAGATCCAAGTAGTGTGCCTTTTGTAATTGACAAATGGAAATGTTGTCATTGCATAGATTTTGTAAAGGCTATATAAGATTTTTTTTGGTATGGTACTCAGTGTGCCAATAACTCCTAGGACTATCACAACTGATTTATGCCATAATCTTTCAATTTCAGAGCTTAGTACTTTATGATCTTCTCCAGTTCTTTGTCTTCTATTCTACTGTCCCTGGTATTGTCACATCAAATTATCCACAGTTCCTTTTTCAGCCACAGTTAAATCTGGTGTATTATGTTCCAAGACTTGTATTCAAAAATCCCACAATATTTTAACTGCTCATTTTCAATTACTATTGTTCAGAGCTCAGAGGAAGACAATTTGCCTTTTCTTAATATACATAATACTGGATTTAATTTCTATTACATTCAATTGGCCTAATTTTCAGCATATACACTGGAAGTCTTAGATTGTTTTCATTTCTAACAAAAGTTGTCTCTGTAGCATGGTATCTGCTGAATCCACTTTCTCATGCTAGAAGTTCAAAATCACATAAAAAGAATACAGTATAGTGTTAGTCTTACTGTACTGTATCTTATTGGTTCTTTTGAAAGTTAAAAGTAACATGAGAAAGAATTACACCTTAGCCATAGCTCCAATAATCAGTTCTTGAACACAAGAGAACTTCAATGTGATTTGGGAATTTACTTGAGTAAGTCCTAGTTTACATGGACAACTGTAGTGACATTCAAACAAAGAGGAATAGAAGTTGGAAAGAGGCAGGATGAGAGACTCTGTGTGGAGACCCAGCCTCTTTCCAAATTGAGGCACTGCATTTAGGACAATATCTAAACAGGGCTAGTCTAAGAAGTTAATTTACATTGTATTTATTTATAATAATGTTTATATTTAAAATGTTTTATTATTATCTTTAAAAATTAAGTATAAAATTTAAAAAGATTTGTAAAGACTTTGACATGTCTTCATTCCTTACATAAAGATTTTGAAGATTACATTTAATTTGGCATGCCTAAATTTTGCTCCCACGGGAACATGTAAAACATTATCATAAAGTTTTAATTTGAAAGGTTATGTCAATGTGGGATGCTGCATATATTTGAGAGCTTGTTCTATTGGCATGGTTGTGGCAGGGCTGAAATAAACCAGTAATTCTGGATGAATTGGCTATATCTTAACTAATATAAGAAAGAGAGCTTTTGATTAGAAAACTTAATGGATTGTTGTAAATTGGGAAAAATGTCAAATAACAAAATAAAATGTTGATGCTTTGAAGCTATTTTATGTGAAAGAATGACAAATATGGAGAGTGGTTGTTTATAGACTCTCTTTGCCTCTGCTAAAACAGTATGATAAACTTGTTTATTCTGTTGGCCACATTTATATTTCTGAACTTCATCATCCCACTTATCTTCCTTTCAATAAGTAAGCCTGGCTCAAGAATAGTGCACATACTCAGAAAAGGAGGGTGGGGAAGACAACGTTTTTCTCTTTCAAAACTCTGCCAGTAGTATGTTAATTCAGAGCTAAAATTAAAGTGAAGTAAATTGTTCATTGTATGCAGAATCTTTCAGCCAGTACCATGAAGCCTCCCTTCCCAACTGCACTCAGCCTCTGGGCCTCTTGGGGACATAGACAGCACTGGCAGATAGTCCACAATGGAATCTAAGCAGAGAAAGTATGTTTATTTTGGTTTTGGATCTGTTGGACTTTGTAGCTTTCTGTACCTCTGCCCATAGCATACCCCTGGATTGCTTTGAGCCAATGTGCATAGCAACTTACAATAGTTCCAATTCTTTCTTATTAATTGCTGCCATAAGGTTGACTTTATATACTGCATAAAGTCCATTTTGTACATTGGATATATACAATGTACATTGCATGGTATCCATGTTATTTAATTTCTATTGTATGTGAGACCACTAAGGGAAATGAGACTAGGAGTGCATCAAGATTAATCTATTATTTTCTTTTTCCTTTGATACCTAGGAAGCTACTGATGCTCTGAGTCAGGGACTACAGCAATTAGTGTGAGATAAATTCTAAGGGAAACCAAGTCTACATTCAGCTGTTGGTGACTCTGAGCATTTATTATCTCACAGCGCAATCTCCCTCACAGCCTTCAGGTAAGGAAAAAGAAGAGGGAATGATGTGTAGGTTGTCTTAAGCCCCTGGAGAAAAGGCAGGACATAAATCTGACAAATAAATAAATAAATAAATTGAAACAGTCAAGAAGAAGGCAAATTCTGAAATGGAGAGTGAGCCAGATTTGAGTAATGAAATCTGCACCTGGGGATTTTCTTGGATACAATCTCACAGCTAAATAAGCAGGTGGCAAAAATGCTCTCCCCCAGTTGCTCTGACAACATGGACCCTGGTTATATGTAGACCAGTAATGCATTCTTTATACTAGAATTAAATTGCTTCTTGTATTTTGCTTCTTCGGAACCACATAGGTAGACTTCTTCCTCTCCTACTTGGCCCTTCAGGTCTTCTAACAATTCACCCAACACCACTGTGACCAAGTCCATCCACCTTGCTGCTGGTTGTCCTCTTTTCTTCCACCTTTTCCAGCATTATTGACTTCTCAAGAAAGCTGAGTCTTTGCATAATGTGCCCAAAATATTTAATTTGAGCCTGGTCATGTAATCATGTTTATTGTGTTGTTATTATGGAACATTGAGAAGAGGACACAACAATGCTGCTTTCATTAACATTCCTGTGGCCAGAACATTACATTCTCTGCCTCTGACCAAGAAGAGACTTATTCATTTTCAGTTAGGTAAAACAACACTCACACATCAGTACCTCATTATTTATGAGTAATAAACAATATAATAATTGTTTTAATTAAAGGTAATAATTAAGCTTCATATTAATACTTTTGAAAAACAATTTTGATGCTGTTTCATATTTGCAGGAAGAATATGAACTGAATTTATCAAAAGAGGAAACAGCATGTTAAAAGAACAGGAAAATTTACTAATTTGAACTGATACTATGGAGTATTGCATTCAAATCTGGACAGCACTTGAAGAAAGACATTAAGAAGCCATGTCTAATGGTGGAAACCAACAGGATAGTATCTGGACAAAACTATTTTCAGCTGAGAGTGAAAAGTTGGACTACCGAAACACATTTCACACAGAAAAAGTTTATGGTTCTGGAAAGCAGAGGTATAATTAAAAGAGTTAACTTTCTAGAAAGATATATATTTAGCTGATCCTATGTCCCCATGCACGTATTGTGGTTTGACCATTTGTCTACCCTGATGTCCATGAGTGGATCACCAATATTAATCATTCTTAGACTTCACAAACTGCCAATACCTCCACAGAAAAGATGGCTTCGGTTGGTTTCCTACTGAACTGCAGATGAGCCAAAAATAGATTGGCTCACTTGCTGAACAAAGATAGCATCATGGAATCACGTAGGTGAGGAGCTGCTCCTTGAGTTTCACCAGGATTACATTTGGAGCTCTGTTTAGAGTTAGCCCTGAGCTGGCAGCTGATTTATGGAACTACAGTAACAAATAAAGTGAAGTGTTATTTTGCATTAGCATGAAACTGTTCGACAGCCCAAGAAAACAAAAATTAGAAAAGATCCGTAAGGTTTCTACTGCTTGATGGAACAGGGAAGCTTTATCTTGCTTTGCAAAAATGGATCAAAAAAATAGCTTTGCGGAGGCCCAGAGCATGAAAGACCATTCTAAAGTCAAAGTGCCAATTCAGAGCATTCATTTTTTTATTGTTGTTGAGGACAGCAGAATATCAACACTTAAGCAGCACACAGACTTAAGAGGACAAAAGTCCTTGACAAGAATGATAGTTAGAAAATATTTTCCACAAGTATAACATTCCTAGAAAATCCAGGACAAACAGAACTGCTCTGATATTATGGCTAGCATGATTACCCTGGGGTCATTTCTGGCTTTCTTCTCTTTTCACCATGTATAATCTTCCAACTGCAGCGGCAGGAAGTTATAGTGAAAACATTGAAACAATTTTAATAAGTAAATACATCCTCAGTATGTTGATTGTACACTATTCCCAACTCCCTTGGAGCATTTTTTCTTCAAGAACCTCTGAAATGTAATATTAGAAATGCATATTGAAGCAAAATGGATGTTGTAATTTCCTCGTATTGCAGGGACTAGCAGCTGTTTTAGTGTAGATCCCACTCTATTTATGGACAATGATACTCCAGCAACATGCATTGCTCTTTTTCCCAAAACTCAAAAACCCAAGGCAGAAAAACTTGGCTTTGGAAAAAAAGAAGTTATCTTTCTATAAGTTAATTGAGTATTGTCCCTCAAGGTAGAAACTGCTTCTGGTCTCTAGTTTTGTACATAAAACAACCAAGGGCAAAATGATCCCACAGAATTGGTGATTTTGCTTTCCTCGCTCTTTGCATTTTGGTCCTGATTGATCTTCCAAATTGGTGTAGGTATACTCTCTCCATGGTACCAGTGGTAACCCTGTGGGCATGGAATTTCACTTGAAAGAAATTAAAGCATGATTGTAAAAAAGTACTCTTGTACACAACAGCTGCAGCCTGTTTTCACTAATATTTGACATACTCCTTTGGATGGCAGCCAAGTCAAGCTGCATCCCTTAGCTTCCATGCTTCCTGTAGCTTCAGAATCCTTTGTAGCTGCTACTTGAAATTTAGATTTAGGGCAAACTAAGCCTCTTTCCTCCTCTGAATGTGCAGCCATCCCACCCCAATTAATTAACCCAACAATGATTTCATCTTCATGTGCCTGCATCTTCCCACACTTTACCCCCTCGTCCAGCTCAAGGACATCAGCACATTCCTTACTTTGTCACTTGTCAACTCCCTTCTGTCAAAGGCCACTGTTTCCTTCCCGTGACCTACTCCTTAGCTTGATCTTAATCAAAACTAACCTACTATTGCAAAATGACCGAGCTTTGTACATGTGGATCCTAAAGCCCTGCAGAGAGATACAGTGATTGCTGGGTATTTTGATCTGCACAATGAAGAATCTTTTGAGATTTTGGAATGGCAGTCAAAAACATTAATTTGGGCAATTAATCCATTCACAGAGCTGATGGCCACAGGGCAAACTAGAATTCGGACATGTGAATAAAAACATGATAATGAGTTTAGGAATTGTAATTCTTAATCCCTCTATTTTCAAATAACATCAGTTTTATTTTTACATTTTTTTTGTTTATAGTTTTGCTTAATATATAGTTTTTTCATTTTTGTGATGAATGCACTTGTATATGAAATGTGTATAAATACATACTTTTTAACAGAATTTTTCATGCTACATTTCTCATTGGTAAAACTGGTTTACAAAATACTGAAAAGTCTTCTTCTTCTTCACTTCTTTGTCACATTTCCCACTACTTTGGACAGTTGATCCTAGGTATTTAAAGCAATCCACCTTTACTACCTCTACCCTTACAATTGCATCCTTCCACCATCCTCTCTCATTTATGCACATGTACTCTGTCTTGCTCCTGCTGATTTTCATTCCCTTTCTCTCCAGTGTGTATCTCCATTTCTCCAGACTCAGTGTACCCTCTACTTACTCATCTCAGTGTACTTCCTACTTTCACTGCAGATCACAATGTCATCTGCAAACATCATATTCCATGGACACTCCTGTCTGAACTCATCTGTCAACCCATCACCATTGCAAACAGGAAGAGGCTGAGGGCCGATCCTTGATGCAAATGCTGAAAAGTATGCATTGGAAATATAAATTAAATTTCTGTCCATACATTAATCCTCAGAATGTAAACTAATGAAACTTCCTTCCATTTGTATTTTAACAAGACATTTAAGGATTTCTCCTCATCCCAGAATTCTCTGACATCTTGAAGTCCTAAGAATCATGTCACTTTTGGTTGGGTTCTAAAATGCATCTGTTAACATCCCAGATGACATTTCGGTAGCAACAGCTGATTTTTGCGCTCCATTGCAGAGGCTGGCAAGATGAGCTTAACATCTTTGCTGTGGTGAGATAACAAGGAATTAATTGGTGTGTTCTTATCTTGTCGTGGTCAGATTCCCTTAACCTCTTCCTTCATTTCATTCTTTATTCTTAGTTTTAAGAAGACTGGGTGATAGGGGTCTTCCAAAGGAATAGTAATGATCTGAGACTGGTTGGACTAAAAGGAGCTTGACAGACATAAGAATAGGGAATGCCCGTCACTGGGATTAGCAGACAATATTAATCCCCTGTATTTGATAGATGAAAATATGATTTTATTTCCCTAACCATGTTATTTATTTAAGAGAGTATAGTATTTAGATGGAGGTCTCTTTCTTTCTTTCTTTCCTTCTTTCTTTCTTTCTTTCTTTCTTTCTCTTTCAAATACATCTTCACTCCTGATAACTTGACTCCTAGTGACTCACTACATTTTTTTTTGCAACATTTTTGGAAGTGGTTTGCCATTGACTGCTTTTTAGATCTGAGAGAGAATGACTGGCATAATTTCATGCTCACAAAGAAAGAAAAATCACATGCTAATTAATTTTGTTCACTATTTCAATTAATAGTTTAATCATATTATCATAATAGCACTGATATTCTGCTTTTAGAACATTTGAAATGTTCCATATGCAATGTCTTAATAATCTTTAAACCATATAAATGTCATTAAAAAAAGTTGGCATGAAAGAGAAATATTGAGAAATACGGATTTGTTTAGAGGTGCTTAATGAATTTAGACAAATATGGAGTTTGAATATTGGACTTCTCTGAAAAATTCAGTGTAAGTGAAATGGTAACAGCAGCAACAATAATGTGAGATTTTATTGGGATTTAAATGCTTCCAGAAAAAGCTTTTACTGAATACTGGCCAAATCTCAGTCAAAAGAATATTATGGATTTCAGATAGTAGCATGACCATATGCCCAATATAGTAAAGAAAAGCCTTCCTTCAATTGAACATTAACTCTTCCATGTCTGGAGTTAGGATTTTTTTTAAAAATGCAAATTAGAGGACCTGACATTGCCCACTTAGGCTGTACCATATTTTGGATTCAGTTCCAGAACCTTAGTTTGTGCAGAAAATGAGCACATTTTCATTAAAGCAGTTATATCATTCCATAATCATCTGCTACAATCTTTCTTGCAGGAGTTGTACTATATACCTGTTTAAATTATAGCCCTAATAGGAAAAAAATCATACACACATAAACTAGCATGTGCAATTTACATGAAAAGTTTTGTGGGGGGAAGAATAAAGTGTCTTTACTGGTATATGAACAGACAGATATCAGGGTTCAGGTCTTAGTAACTTTGCCTTGTTTCCACCCTTTTCTAATCATCCATTTGAATTATAGAAACTCTGTATTCATGGAGCAAAGCCGGAATAGCTGCATAATGCCTTGTGATCAATTGTATTAACTGCAGCTGTGATTAAGGAATAGCCTTTGTTAATACATACTTGTCGAAATTGCCCTAGGTTACCAGATGCAAATCTATTTAACCATTTATAATCGGGTTTGGTTGACACATGTTTATCTAAGCAGTGAAGAAGGATGGATAATAAAGGAGTGATAATCCTCCCAGTTCTCTAAATTATTCCGTAAAATAAGTTAAATCCCATTCATGCAGGCCATTTGATTGAATATTGAGAAGTGCCATGCAAATAGGTCAGTGAGTATTGTACTTCCACCATTCACCACTCATTAAACATAGTGGAAGACTGCATGTATATTTATTCCTCCATCACACACACTATATCTTTAAACAGTTGCATGCATTCAACTGTTCCATAGGGAATAACAAATCAGTGCCTTTGATTTCCTCAGTGCTTACCAGATAGCAGAACTGACCCAGTCAACTTGACCCTGGTTGCTTTGGCTTTTCAATCACTGCATAAGAGCAGATCTTGTTAGAAGGTGGGGGGATGAAGTTGTGAA
>JANHZU010006568.1:267819-288565 GCA_032468055.1 Acrochordus granulatus | reverse complement strand
GACTCCGGGAGGCAGTGCAAGACAGGGGAGCCTGGCGTAATGTAGTCCATGGGGTCGCGAAGAGTCGGACACGACTGCGCGACTGAACAACAAAGTTATACATAAGATGGAGAATGGGCAAAAGAAAAAAAAGATGGGGAAAGTGGACAAGAAAGAAAGAAGATGATTGGAAAATGTTAGAGCACCCGTACCTTTAATTGCAGAAAAGAGAAGGATTTCAATATTCTTCTCCTATACAATTATAAAAGGTAAAAAAGTCCTCCAGCTTTTGCATGAAGAATGCACCTTAATTTGCAGCACAGAAATTCCATCTTCCATTCCACTGCTGTCCTATGCTACGTTCCAAATTCACCTGTGCATCTCTGTTTCTATCCCTCTGAATGTTGAGGAATGTGACTAAAGAGAAGAAATTTCTATGATGATTTTGTTGCAGCATTTGCCATCTATCCTTAAGAAGATTTTTGTACCAAAAATATTATTGTTCTTTGCATTATAATAAAGCACCCACTTTATTGTAGTTTTCTACCAGAGGGGGGTGGTTAAAATGATCAGAAATTTTATTAGTTTCATATCATACTAAGGAAAGGATGAAAAAGAATCCTGTCTTTTATAAAACGAAGAGATTTGTTTGGGTAATATAAAAATAAACATTAGGAAGTGCTTATGGGTCAGATTTCAGGCAAGGATGCTGAGGTATGACTCTGATATCCTGTCGACAAAAGTGGGAAGAATTTATCCTTTTAGAAGGATAAGCTTGAATTTCTGCTTCCAAGGAAAGAAGTCCATTTCTGTAACCCTTTAATAAAGTAACTGTAATCCAAAATTGTAATCCCAGATTGTAATCCTAAACAAGACTGATTGTGTAATTTCTTTATCTTATTTATAATGGAACTTGGTTTCGATTTAAAGCTGCCCCATTATTTACTTTCTTCACTTTTTAAAATTTCCTAGAAGATAGAAACCATTAAAGATATTGTGGTTGTAGAATATCCAAAGAGGTGGGAGCAAAATTTAAAAGCGTCAATCTTAGTTAGCATTTGCATGTCAGCTAAGCAAGCAATACTAAAAGACAAACTGGGAAAGCATCCTTGAAAGCATCCCAGAAGAAACCAATAACAAATTAATCTGAATTATTTCCAAAGTTCAGGGTGAAAAACTTTTATCACAGGTGACTAGTAAATGATGAAACTGGGTACCCTTGGATTTAAAAAAAAAATCACAGGAAAGTACCAGATTTCATACCAATTTTTTTTATTTGCAGGGCAAGAATTATAACCATTGTGTTATTACAAGCAATAATTATCAAGGGCATTTCCAAAAGTATTACTATGGGGAGACTCCATCAATGGATGTGCCTTATTGTGGAAATGAATTTCTGCGATTAAAAAAGTAAAAAGGTAAAGATTTCCCCTTTTAGTTGTATGACTCTAGTGGGCAGTGCTCATCTCTGTTTCGTAGATGAAGAGCCAGCATTGTCCAAAGATGTTTGTGTAGTCATGTGGACGGCATGACTATATGCCACGGAACACTGTTACCTTCCCACCAATTTAGGCGTTACCTATTTATCTACTTACATTTGGCATGCTTTTGTACTGCAAGGTGGGCAGGAGCTGGGGCTAAGAACAGGTGCTCATCCCATTCCATGGCACCTGGTCTTGAACTCGGGCTGCCGACCTTCCAGCCAACAAGCCCAGCATCTTAACCACTAGGCTACCATGTGGTTTACCCTAAAAAATGGTAAAAGATAAAGTTTTCTTCTTTCGGTCGTATCTGACTCTAGGGGCTGGGCCTCATCTCTGTTTCATAACTGAAGAGCCAGCCAACATCAATAGGTGTTCCTCATTGTGGAAATGAATTTCTGGGGTTAGCCCGCAACAAATTGAAGCATGCTATTCAAAACAAACAGAAGCACTCAAGATGACACAACGTGGAAAAATGTACATTGGAAGTGGAGCAGAGAAACACGCGCTGAGGCCACTGATAATAAACTTGGCTTTGCTGGCTACCTGGAGCACCGATTACTGACAGGGTAGAGAGAAGATCCCCACTCCCCTGTCACCCATCCTTTTGGTATTTAGCTTCCTCTCTAATCCTCTTAATTTTAATTATTTTGTATTATCTTTTTTAACTTTTTATTATAAGCTGCCCAGAGTCACTGTAAGAGTGAAATGGGCGGCACATAAAATTAATTAATTAATAAAAGAAAAGAAATAATGCAGGGTCACATTACCTTGGACAAGGCTTCAGTTAAGGTTCATCCTCAGTTATGGAAATTTACTGGGTGACTTTGTTACAGGATTGTTACTGAAGGGAAAAGACTGGAAGAAAAAGTTTTGTGTATGGTCTCTTGACCTCATGGATAAAAGACAGGATATAGGTCTAATGATTAAATCAATCAATAGTATTATAGTGAGTGAGCCTTTGATGGCGAGGCAGATTAGATTATTAATAAATCAATACAATTTATCTGATCAACAAATAGGCATTTCAGGTAGCCGAAGTGCTTTATTCTTCACAGATTCATTGTAAACAATCTACTTTCCCTCATCTCCTTGTTATTTTCATATATTAAATGAAAAGCTTTATTTTCTATACAACTCCATTGTATTAGTTTGTAATCTTCATCAAGATAGCACAGCCAAGATAAACATGTCCACATAATGAATTTCCAGCAGAATTTTAAAAATTGCTGAACTGGTTTCAAAGTCATTATATTATTTGGCACTATCTGAATATCTATTTTATTTCTTTATAAGCAAGATGAAAAAGATTTCATCATGAGGGTGGGAGAGGGGGGAGGGTTGGGAATGTGAGAAGCAGTCATAAAACTGCTGTGAAATTTAGTAACTGAACAAAATCTGAGTGAGAAGGATAGTTGTGTTGCATAATTAAGTGTGCTGATGGACATAAGTCTTAAACTATCATTTGTACAGTAACACTTTGATCATTTTCTTGAGTGCCCGGGCCTTGTGGTGTGTGTCAGCTGTCTAACTGCTTCTTTGATACCGTGAAGAAATGTACTGCTGGGTCTGTGCTTCCCAACACCTACATCTTCTAGAAGACTTTCATTTCTGTTTCCCTCTCTCTCATTCTTCCTTTTTCTCTGTTGCTACAGAATTCAGTACAGCCTATTCTAGATATCATGTTCTAGTTGGAGATTTTCAAAGCTGTTTTTTTTTTTGGCCCTTTATGCAAAACATTACCAAAATACAGGGAGCAGAAATAGATTGTATATAGCATTATATAAGGGAATTCTACCCTCAGCCATGAAAACTGACAAGGTGAGTTTGAGTCAATCAGTGTGCCTCACCCAGCTTATCCCACAGGTTGGCTGTTGTAAAGAAACATTTGAGGAGAAAATGCCATGTATGTCATGTTCAACTACAAGAGGAAAGGAAGGATATAAATCTAATAAATTAAATATATTGAATAAATAGAACATAGTTCTCCAGACACACAAATAGATTATGATAGAAGTCAGTATTCTATGTACCAATTATGAACAAGTGGCTGATATAAATATGAAATTCCCAATTAGCATCTTGTGTAATCAATTCATGGAGAATTAAACAGATGTCCTATCATTAGAGGCAATGTGTCAAATAGCAGAGCAACTTAGAAGAAGTTCTACTTGATTAATGATTGATTACTTAAGCAATACTTGGAAATATCTCACCATTGTTTAGGAACTAGAAGATCATAAATCTGTAGTTTTAATTGGCAACCATATTCTAGATATGAACAAATTCACCACCCATTATGTATTTTGTAGGAGATTCAAAAAGTTAGCACCTTTGCCCTTTTCCTCTATGGTTTATCTTCTTCAGAAATTCTTGGGTGGTATAATCAGTGCCAACTCCAGAGTTTGAAAGGATTCTCAACTAATAAGTTAACTTGGGCATAGTGCACAAGCCTAGCCTTAATATTCTGATAGTGAATCTTAGTCAACAAGAAATTGGAAAATACACAGAGAGACCGAGGCTCTGTAAAGCATTGATTTAGTAGCATTTTTCTAAAAGTAAATTAATTTTATCCCAGAGTTTTCACTGATATATTTGTGCCTTGGGAGACACACTTTTACTTTTAATAAATATTGGGCCAGTGCTTAAAGGTAAGCTTACATTTACTAAAAGATAAACCTAAATGTTAATAATTGTGTACATAAATCCTGAATTATACCAGCTGAGACACAGAGCAGCACTAGATTAGTAGTTCTGTAGAGCAGACGTAACCATCCAGAAGTGTAAGAAAACACTCTAAGCTGTGACAGATCTCCTCTGAGATTCCAGTGTTATCCTACAGTAAGCATTACAGGAAACTCTAAGTAGCACTTTATTTTCCTTCCTTGGGAGCCAAGGGAGTTCTAAGTAACTTAAACTAAGGTCATTTTCTACATGTATATACTGTAATGTTACAACACTTACATCATCTCCATGAAATCCCATTCAGCTTAACATTCTAACTAACTTAGTTTATGGAGTATTCTTTTTTTCCTACTGAGAACATTTAGAATGTTTGGAATGTTTAATACTTGCCAAACTGAGGTTGGTTTATTATCCAGATGTGGAATGAACTATTTGTAAGATAAGATAGGCCAAGCTTGGGCACCTTCCTAATGTTTGGACCTCAATTCCAAAAATTCAGAGCAATATCTGAACAGACTGGGAATTCTGAGAGTTGACATCCACAGTTTGGAAGGATACAGGTTGGGAATCTGAGATAACTCTTCCTTGCCCATGTAGTGATGCTTTCAGAAATTCTCAGATGGATTGTTAATTGCATTTATATCTAAGATGATATATTTCCCCGTTTTATTTTCATAATGATGCTATTCAAAGTGACCCATTTAACTTTGTGACTGAGTGTGAATTAGAACATGTTTTTGTGTTTTATGTTCAATATTCAAATTGCTACACCATGCTGATTGTTGAATTCCATAAGACAATAATTGTCTTGAATTCCATATAGACAAGAATTTAGGATATCCATGGGAAGCCTTGCAGGGGTGGTATTTGCCTGAATATTGTAGGGGAATGTACAAATATTTTTAAGCATTTTCTGTCCACCAGCGTATGCAGAATATTCCATTGCTTTATTTCTAAATTTGGACAGAATTTATACATGCAGAGTTTGCATCCCATATATAAACAATATGCATGCATACTTTGATAAATATATTTTGTAGTAGCCAACACCCAAATAATGCCCACTGAATTAGATACAAGTTTAGCCATGCCCAGAATAAACCTACAATAAGCTAGGAATGTAAAATGTGACAAAATTAAATCAGATTTGTTTCAGCAAATCTGTTCTTGG
Organism: Acrochordus granulatus; assembly: GCA_032468055.1. Lineage (NCBI taxonomy): Eukaryota > Metazoa > Chordata > Lepidosauria > Squamata > Acrochordidae > Acrochordus > Acrochordus granulatus. The sequence goes on along the minus strand of JANHZU010006568.1, from coordinate 283,249 downwards.
TTCATAACTTGCAATTATCCAGATGTGGCTGATTGAGATTATTGGTGGTCTGCTAAGAATTATAATCTGGTGGTACAACATCCACAACTTGATCTACTCTAAGCATGATTTAAGACTGAAACCAACCCAATGTTCTTAGGCAGTTGCATCGAGATGCAGCTCATGTGCATTGCTCTTCTGATATGCATATGGTGGTATCCTTCGAAGAAGACACACTGTTGTGCAGTTCATCAATGGCATGGAGTTGGCTCTGCAGTCTCAGTCTGGAATCATAGGGCACTGGAAGTCAATTGTTGTAATAACTATGGGTGTTATTCTGTGATAACCATTCATGTTTTTTTATCAGGTTTTTGTGGGACTTATCTTCAAAGCTGGTGGAGGTTTCATAGCACAGGGCTCACCAGCGGGTTCTGTCAACAGCTGCAGCTTCTACTTCCTTTGGCTGGATGTCACAGTGGTATAGGGTTTCTTTCACAGCATCTTTGTAGCATTTGCATGGTCATCTTCAAGGTCTCTTTTCAGATTCCAGTAAAGCAACTGGAAGTCAACCATTCTCATCATATTATTGACTGTTGTCTTGCAAATATACTGAGAGCTGCTGTACTGGAGTCAAATTCCTTTTGTGTCTAACTATGCTTGGCCAATATAGTATATGAATCTCAATCTACTTTTCATGAATGAATCAATAAAAAAGGGAACCTTAGTGCAGTCATGAGTGTGACCTAGGTGATTTTTTTTAAAATTAAGGATGGTAGATTGCAACTTTATTCTCTAAAGCAGTGGCTCACTTCAGTTTTGGTGATTCTTCCAAAAGCATCAGTACCTTACCTAGACCACTATCCAGGAAGATACAATAACCCAATAGGATTACTCTACAGAATTGGTATGCTAAATGTACACTCTTAGAAGAAGCAGGGAGTGAGATTACTGTACTCTGCTTCTTTGTAGAGAATTTATGGCTCCTAGTTCATCAAGAAATTATCAGTGCAGCTATTCACATGTATTATAAATCTGGTACATTTTCCCTTACTCTTCTTTCATCATTTAAATCAGAATAGTCATCCCTAACATTCCCAGGTTGTCTCCCATCCAGGCACTGGCAGATCCAAACCTGTTAAGGTTGAGCAAGATGACTTTATTGCAACATGAATCCAAGCAACTGAAGAGCAGGACAATTGCTCACAAGCTTACTTGTGGTGGCCCAGAGATATCTGACAGATCATTGTGGAAAATATAGTGCAGAGTTGCACCCCAAGAAGCCCTCAAGTGATTTAAATTAAACAGTTTAATGGTTAACCCATGTCCACATTAAGCTAGAGGTTTGTAAATCTACATTTATGAAAAGCTAGAATTGTTTTTCAGAGCTATATTCTAATTACCGGAAAGTAAACTCAACAAATTATTCCTTATCAACCAGTTTCATCATGTTCTGAAACCACAAAAATGTAAAGGATTAGCCAACATAGAAACAGGATGAAAAGTTATCCAGAACCAAAAGAATTTAATCTTTGGGTTATAAGTGTTATAAAACACTGGGAAGGGGGCTTTCTCCCTCAATCCTTCTTCAGAATACAGTATTCGGAAGAAAGAATTGCAACATTCAGTGTTTATTGTAGAACATTTTATTAATATTTGACACATTAAATATCCTGCAGTGGAGCACTAGTAAAACAGCAGCTTTTGCTCCACCCTGAGTGCACTTTTGGGTGAATATAACTCCTCTTCTGCTGCACATCTTTTAATATCTATCACAGCTCTCAATGGCTACATTTCCCTTTCAGAAGATATAAATATGAGTCCAAGCTACTGCAGAGTAGTATCGTCAGATATGGTGAACCTGTTGGAAAACCAATGATGTTGTACAGATAGTCCTCAACTTATGACCATAATTGATACTGTAATTTCCAGTGTTAAGTGAGTCAGTCATTAAGTGACTCTGGCCCGATTTTATGACCTTATTTGCCATGGTCCTTAACTAAATCACAGCGATCATTAAGTAAACCCACCTTTTCCTATTGTCTTTCCTTGTGGAAGCCCCCTGGGAAAGTCATAAATGGTGATCATGTGACCCCAGATACTATGACTATTGTAAATACATACAAATTGTCATGCACCTGGATTTTGATTACATGACTGCGGGGATGCTGCAACAATGATAAGTGCAAAGACAAGTTGTAAGTCACTTTTTTCAGCAGCATCATAACTTCAAACAGGTTTAAACAAACGATTTTAAGTTGAGGACTACCTGTATGTTTCCCGTCTAATTTCAGTTCTGACTTTCGCTGGTCAGAAAAAGACAATCTGAATTTTCTTATATCAGCAAAATTCTCATAATTATCTATTAAGTTGGAATATTTTGTAGATCCTGAACTGCCCTCGAGTTTTCATACATAAAGGAGTCTTCAGAAATGGAAGCTGTTGCCATTGTGCAGATTCTTTATTTATCCTGGGAAAGAAAAAGAAACTCAGAGAATATGTGCCCCAATAGAGATAACTACTCACAAAGCATATAAATGGATTTACTACTATGCATAAAAAAGAGGGCTGCAGTTATTTTCGTGTCCTAGGAATCGTTCTACATACAGAATTTTCTTGCTGTCCCCCGTCTATTGAAATTTTAAAAAATAAAATCTCCTCCTGATTTCCTGCCCTGCTCCTTATCTTGTAGCAGCAACGCTATTCTGGTCCTTTGTTCATCAATAAAACTTTATTTTCTAAGATTAAATCCGCCGTACGAGTAGCTCTAAAGCAAACCTTATCTGCAGTGTCACTCTAAGTGGGATCTAATCTCCCAGTAGGGGCGGTCCTTGGACACAGCTTGCAGATGCTCTGCTCCTTTCTTCACATGCCAGGGTAGCAGGAAAGCATAAAGAGAGGACGTTTTGAGCAGTGTTGCCTCCGTGATACAAGATCCTCTCTGGGGAACCTTAACTGATTCTCGGAAGGGTGGAGTTTCACGACAGCTAAAGTTTCTTCTAACGCCGTCAGCCAGTGATCTTTTTTTTCAGTTTAATTAATTTGCTGCTAATATTTAATCTTTGCTGGTTATTTCTATTTTCATATATTTTATTATTATTATCAGTTTTAGTGGTTCTGTTGTAACTGCTGCCAATGCTTTTAGCCATTCTGAGTTTTTAACTATGGGTGGCCACTACTATATGTAGCCCTATCCAACACCCCATTTACTGACCACAACACCTCCCCAGACTGCGTGGGGCCAAATATCTTGATACTTTTTTCCTGCAGCCAAGGAGGTTTAAAAGATTAAAGAGTGAAATAAGCATCTCAAGCCTTGCAGAGGCTTAAGGTATCCGTGCCAGCTTTTTAAAAGGTCCACATTGCTCTGATGCAGACTGATCTGAAGGGATGTCAGGCTGCAAAGTTTTATGTGCAGAGTTTGCTCCCAAAATCTGCTCCTCAAAGTTCTCAAATGGCAAAAAAGATCCAAAATTTTCAGTTTCATCATTTAACTGATGTGCCATTGTTGCAAATTGTGAATTAAGGGACCGTATAAAATGCTTAATAAATAAACAAACTCCAAAACAGGCAAAAAAGCCACTACAGACTAAGAAAGGTTGATAACACTGTTCTAAAAGAGTTGTATGTATTTAAATAATTTATATGTATTTGTAGCAGAACTGCAAATTAATGAAGATTGTTGAACTTCTTTAAAATCTACATGTTCACAGAACTTGAGAAACATGTACTGTACTTGAGTGTTCAAAGTGATTATAAAACTTCTACATATAAGGCACGACTTATTATTTTACTCAGAATTTGGTAAATTGGGTTTTGTTTGCTTTTTTTAAAACAAACAAATGGTATAATCAATCTTAGCAATCCTCAGAGCATACTTGCAGTAGAATTGGGACAGCCATGCATGTACATGTACTGTGCATCAATTGATTTCTCTACATCTGATTGTTGCTTACTGCTGGCTGTAGGAACTGTCCTCAGTGAGAAGATATGGGTCTGCCACCCAAAAGCTTGGCTTCCCAATTATCTCTCCCTTCTTTCATTTGAGCATCTCAAAAGTAAGGAAGGTAGGAAATCTTCTTTATTTTTGTATCTAGTCAATATTCTGATGTACCTTGAGTTCAGCTCAGGAATAGCTGCCTCTAAGCCACAGTGAGTCCATTTTCTCTTAATCCTGCACTGTTTAAATTCCAACTAATTTTGCATGCTATCATTTTCAGTTGCTTGGGTTTTTTTCATATGAACAACTTTAATTTGATATTACTCTTATCTTAAAGCTGAAAGAGACTCCTTGCACAAGTTTATAGTATCAATCACTTGAGTAATAAATCATGGCTATGGAAACAGATCATGTAGGGGTCCACCTGCACAAACAATGATCAGGAACATAAAACAAAAAAGACCATAAATCTCAGACCTGATGACGAGTAATTTTTGAGATCTGTAAGAATGCATGTCTAAAACAACTAGATACAATAATCAATTAAGCTGACAATCTGTTTAGTTAATAGTTCATTAAAAACAATACCAAGGCGGTTTAGCTTAACATGAAAGTTAGGGTACTAAATTCCCAGATAAAGCAGAACATTTAAACTGATATGCTATTATTATGATTTTCTTTTCCTACACAATGTGTATATTTATTCATTTGCATATAAATAATGAATAATTCTATTTAATTCTTTGCATTTTCAGATTTGAATAAAATACACATATTTTAAGAAAAGGAGATCTTAATAAATATTTTTTTCTAATAAAAAGGAGTTTTTATTAGTTGTAGAGCAGGATCCTTATTATGCACTGATCCTTTTCCAATATCCAAGTAGGGTTGAATCACTCAATTAAGACTAAATGGAACTGAGTGTTGTGATCATCCAAACTCAATTGGCAGAGTGTGTCTTTGCCTCCTAAGAGCAGGTTATGAGGCTTCTTTTTACATCCAAGTGAGCATGATAGATTCATTCAGCAAGCAATAACCTCCTCCAATGGCTGCCACATGTGACAACTCCCAACAGTCATGTTAGGCCTTCTAACAAGGTCTTCATTGGCTGTTTTACTTATAACCTGCCTTAGAGTAGAAGGAAAGTATAAATCTACTTTTATACAGTATATAAAATTAAAAAGATATGAATACATAAATTCATAAATACATGTGGATAAATAATAATAATTCTATTTTTCAGTAAATTGCAGAAGACTGGGAAAGAATTCTGACTTCCAAGTGTCTAGCAAGAAAATTACAGTGCTAAAATTAGGAAATCTCAAAGTACCTAGGAATAGTTTTATTGTTTTTATATTCACAACAGGACTCTAGGGTAAAGTTTGTAATTTTTGCACCATTCTCTGACTAGTGAATCTATAATTATAGTAAAAATAATAGAATCCCTGAGACTGAAATGTGCCTATCCCTGATTTTTACATAATGCACTAACTCTATGTTTAAAAGTTAGTGCAACCTTACTTGGACATGAAAGTCTCATTATAGGCTGCATTCATACATAATACTAAACAAATTGGAAAGGTCATTATTTCCTGATTCACGTAAAATATGAAGCTGCGTGCTGATATGCATTTTCCATTTTCTGTATGTAGAAAAGGATGAGGGATGCCTGAACTAAGCAATATGCATTAACATAATCACAATTAATCTAACAATAATCTCTTGAAAAACTTGATTAGTGATGCCCTCACTTTTCTGTATTGCTTGTCATGCATGCTGTGATCATTTTGCCATGAGTATGCTCTATAATATGATCCCTTCCTTCATGTTTGGAAAAGAAAATTTATTTCCTTTTCTTTGGTTCCTAAAGTCTGAATAGAAACAAAATTATCCCACACTCATATATTTGCTGTTTATTGTCCAATTGTGTTTATAAAGAAACACCAACACAATAATGGGATATTTTATTCATGAGTGTGTGTGTGTGTTTCTGTGTAATCCCATCATTAAATGTCAGATGGATTTAGATACACTGTATTGATATAGATAGCATATTGAAATAATGTAAATTTATTACAATGTATGTTCATAGATCAAAAGAGTGATTTGGCTGCAACACCTGCCACCCATTGATTACCTCTGTTGATTTGGCTGATTTGGCAAGCAGATATCCTTTCCTCCCTCACCATTCCATGTGCTTTATGCATCCCTCCTGAAGCTTCAGAACTGATGGAAGATGATGACCATCCCATCTAGAAGAAGTGTACCATTTTTAGTCAAGGGTATAGAATATGGTAACTGTGCTCCCCTGCAAGAAACTTCAAACAAATCCAAGATTCATTGCAAAGGAATGTAGGGTAAACTAAAGGCAATAGTAAGTGGTAAGGAAATTACAGGAAATTACTAATTAAAAACCCTTTTTGAAATATGAAGCTTTTGTTGATTTAAATGGGTCAATTATGAGAATCCCAAGAGTAAAAAAAATTCACCAGCTTGATTGAGAGTAAATATTGAGATTTTGTAGGTAATATAGCAAGTTATTAAGTTTTGCAGAGTCCCATTGTTTTCAGACATCTTTGAACTGACTACTTTACAGACTGCTTCCTCAATCCAGCTTCCATGAGATATGCTGAACTCAGATCCCATGTGAACAAATGTCATGGCCTTTGTGAGGACTGAATTCTGCCTCAACAGCTCCAAAGAATCTTGGAATGGTATCTTTGCCTTTCTACAGCCCAAAATGGCTTTCAGATTTATTTAGGATGGTTTAGAGCAACTTTCTCTAATACTGTGTCCTCCAGAAACCCAAGCTATAGGTGGAAATTATAAGAGCTACAGCTCCACCATAACTGTAAGGCAGATTTTTCCCCTTTCCACATTTTCCAAATCAAAGGCACACTTGAATAAGCTCATTGTGTTGTATTATAATATTCCTCTTAATATGTCTCAGAAGAGAAAGATATGATTATCTGAGTGATTCCTGCAAAGCAGAGAGTCCTATGAGGGATTTTAAAACTGTGCAGGGCTTAAATCAACTGCATTGTTTGAGTGAACAAATTATACAATCATATCCACTGCAGAGATATTCCTTCAAGTGACACTGATTGGAGAAGATCATACTGAGAACTAATTTCCACACAGAAGAGTAGGGAGAAGCCCCTCTTATGAGAATGGTCATGTTGGCTGTAAATTATTCTATCCTTGATTTATTAGGATATGATTCTATCCTCAATAGGCCAGTATGGTCTAGCAGTTAAGGTGCTGGCCTAGAAACCAGGTGTCTGTGACTTCTAGTACTATCTTAAGCATGAAAGCTAGCTGGGTAATTTTGGGCCAGTCACTCTATCTCAGCCCAACTCCCTTCACAAGGGAAATAGGATGAAAATAAGAGGAAGGAAATATTAGGTATGTTTGCTGCCTTGACTTATTTATGAAAAGAATATAGGCGGGATAAAAAAAAAGTAAAAAAAAAAATCCCACAGAGCATAATGGACACCAACAGGTAGTTTACTGAGCCAGATTCAAAATGCTGGAGTTGCAGAACCTTGGAGAGCTCCAAACAATCAATTTTCTCCTATGAAGTTTGGCTTCATCCTGGATCATTCCTCTTGGATGGCCCATCCTGTTCATGAAAAAGCAAGAGCTTTTAGGATAGTCCTTTGGTCCAGAGTATTACATCACCTCTCAAACAGCTCCCAGTTTGTACATTGCATCCACTGAAGAACAGACATAGGAGAAAGTGAAAACTCAGGGCTAAACCACAATTTATCTGGAACAGTCCCAATTCAGGGGGTCTGGCTCAAGAAGAAATTGTGTGAATTCCAGGTCAGTGTTGCATCTCTGCAATTTGGATCATACAGTTTAGAAATAACTGTTTTAATGGGCATTCTACAAATCTGTCATTGTAAGGATTTTATAAAGCATGTTGATGAATTTTTAAGTCATGGGACACACACACAAAAACTCATAATTGAGTACAGTGGTGGTAAAATCCATTTGTTTTAAAACTTTGGCAGTCTTCAGTTTCAGGGTTAAGACACTGTGGTCTACATATCAGATTTCCTGACTTTTTGCTGGTAACTGTGGCTGGCATCTTCAAAGGCAAGGTGGTCTGCTTAACCAGCCCTCACTGAACTGCACTAATCAGAAACTAGCTCAACTAAAGATGCATCAGAAGTCAGGTGCCTGTGATCCATCAGTCCTTGCTCACTTGCCTGTGATCTGCATAGCAGATCACCTCACCACAGTTGCTGTTGAAATTCACTATACCCTGAAACACAATACTGCCCAACAGACTCCAGCTGTGAAAGCCTACAAAAGTATGTTGCCTTAACATGTGTTTTGAGTGTGTGTTACAGGATGGATACTAATCCACAATTTATGCCAGCACAAAAATGTAGATAGAGCTAGGACAAACAAATAAATTAGATCAAGTATAATTTTACATTTTGATTAAATTAAATGTTGTTGATATGACCATTTTTTGTATATTTAATATATTTCCATTTCTGTTATATTCAAAATCACATATTCATTGAATCAGGTAACCCTTTACAAGCAACTAAGTAAATTGTTAGCAATTTTATGAGCTCTCAAAGCTACTTTGGGATCATATATAGCCCTGCCATCTCAGGCTGCATATTTCTGTTCTAAAATGTCTATGGCATTCTTAAATCCTTCAATATTTTTTGAATTGTTAGACATCTAAAGGACTCAGAATTCTGTACTTACATGTACTTTTAGAATCACTTTCCTCAATCTAATGCCTTCCAAATGTTTTGAACTCACTAATCTCAGCTCACAGAGCCAAAATCAAAGTGGCTGGAAATTATGAAGTTTGTCGTTAAAGTCATCTGAGAGCATTAAGTTGGGGAAGGGAATATATTGAATCAAGCATTTAATTAACAGTAGAAGAATTCAGTCCTGTATAAATCAATCCTGAAATAGATCTCACTGATCTTGAGAGAGATGAGTTCTAGATAAAAGCTTACAAAATACACATACATGTGATTTTTTTCTTTTATACAGGTATAATGATGGTAGCTAATGTTAGTTTGCCCTTGGTTAATTCTATTTTAAATATTAATTTAATGAAATGTTGGAATTTTAATTTCATTGTACCCTGCACTATAATTATAAATATATCTGTTCATTTAAATGTTCCTGCAGAATTATTGCAATATTTCACAGTGCATAAAAATACTGTACTGATTTCTTTTAATAAATGTTAATTTACTTGTATTTGTTATTTGTTAATAAAGTTGGTTATACAGAAAAACTGCCAGTTACAAATCTAATTTATATTCTTTAATCATTGGAGACAACTAAAGTTTATACTAAGATGGATAAGTCTTTGGAATTCATGATATGACATATTGGGGTACCTTCTTGCCATTTGATTCATTCATCAAGTGAATCAAGATGCTCAATGGGAAATAAACATTTCTACAGATTGTGCTACTCCATTGATGAAACTCAGGCTAGATCCTCTAAAATCCAGGACATCTATCAAGAACAGATATAGGAAGAAAGAAGGTCAAGATAGAAAGGAAATGTGGTTGTACAAGAGATAGTTTCAGTAATATCAAACAAAGCCAAAACTTGTTGCAAAGAAATGTACAATATTGTGCTATTATATATGTTAGGGGAAACACAGTAATATATTGAATTGAGTCTTCTTTGCTCCAATGTGCTCCCCTGGGAAGTCTTGTATACATACCTGTGCAGAATAATACCAAATGGTCCACAATTAAATTTTATAACATTATATATTGCATTTAAAGTAATACCAGAACTGAACAGAATTCAGATCCTTGACTGAAAGATACAGAACTGAATTGCAACTTAAACAAGAAAGCTTATTGGGAAATTAAGAGTACACAAAAAGCAAAAAGTAACTCTATCAGCCTTACAATAGCTCAGTCAACATCCCAACAGAATAACCTAGTTAGAAGGCATAATTTAGGTCATCCAGTCTAAAATCCTGCTCAGTGTAGGAATCCAAATAAAATATTTAATTAGAACCTAACTTCTTAATATTTATATCCCTTGTTATCTCTTCCTGTATTAGAAGGCTCTGCTTATAGTTACTTGTACCCTGGTCATGTCTTCTAAGGACTGTAATGCATTTTACATGGGGCTGCCCTTGAAGAGTATTAGGAAGTCTAGTGCAAAATGAGCTGATGTGAGCACACTTTACGCCTGTACTCCACAAGCTGTATTGTTTGCCAGTTTGCTTCAGGGTCCAATTCAAGATGCTAATTTTGACCTTTATACCCCTACATGGCATAAGGCCAGGGTATTTGGGAGATTGTCACTTCTTAATTACATCTACTTGTCCTATTAGGTAGGCAGAAAGTGCATGTTACAGGTCGTGTCTGCTAAGGGCTCTATCTGAAGGGACTCAGGAGGTGAGCATTTTCTGACATAGTACTTGCTTTTTGGAACATCAAACCCCACTCTGAGGTGAGATCAGCCTTGACTCCATTGGTCTTCAGCAGATCTTTCAAGATGTTTTTTTCCCCAGCAGACCTGTAGATCCCTTGGGAAGAGGAAGCCCACAAGATGGCTTTACTATGTTTGAGTTTTTAAATACTCTCCCTTGTTATGTGCATGCTTTTTGTATGTTATTTTTTTCTTAGTGTTATTCCCACTTCTTAGCATTATTTCTGCTTAGCAGGGTTCACTAGAGAGAGAAGCCATTGATGCAACCAAGGAAGGACTTCAACCAATGTGTTGTACTGTCTATCGTTGAAAGTGCCTATTTATCTACTCATGTTTGCATACTTTTGAACTGCTAGGTCAGCAGAAGCTGAGGTGAAACAGCAGGAGCTCACTCCGCTGCACGGCAATGCCAGGTCTTGAACTCAGGCTGCCAACTTCCAGCCAGCAAATTGAGCTCTTAACCACTTGTGTCATGCGCTGCCTTGCTTCTTGTATGTTATAATTATTCTTGTTTGTTTTTATGTACACCACCTAGGGTCATTTTTGTGAGATGAGTGACTATATAAATTTGATTAAATAAATAAATAGTATTATTCTATTATTTTGCAAGCATTTTCTATAACCTATCAAAATTATTTTGAATTTTAATTGATTTTCCTATGTATTAGCTGTTGTAACAATTAGATTGATATCAATTGCAAATTTCATAATATTCACTTCTTCATCAAGGTCATTAATGAACAAAGTTGAAGAAAACAGGATCCAAGTCCGAACCTGATCACACCCCATTTGATATCTCACTTCAGTTTGATGAGGAGCCATTGGTGAACATTCTGAATACAATGTTTCAGTTACTTAAAGATCCACTTGTCATGCCATTCAGCTCCTACTCAACTGAATGCTCAACTGAATGTCATGGGTTTGCTGAAATCAAGATATTTTACAGTATTCCTACAATCTATTAAAGAATTTACCTGGTCAAAAAAAGAGACAAAGACTTATCTAGGAAGTTCACTCTCCTTCAGTAGATGGGCTTAGGCAAAGACTAGACAAATCTCCTTTTAGTGATGCTTTAATCAGGATTCCTGCAAAAAGCCGGGGTTGCACTTAGTGCTTTAACTGCCACCTTCCAATTGTAAGATGCTATGATTCTATCAGCTCAGTGCTATTATCTTTGGGACTTTGGAATAGATAACCAGACAGTAGAATTCCAAAGGATTACTATATTGATAGTGAAATGAACATGGATGTTATGTCTTAAGTCCAGAGTCTAAAAGTACCTAACTATAATGATATATACCTCAAGTTTGTCATTCCAATATAGTTCCTACCCTAGTGGGAACTGATTAAACATGCTGATTTTCCATAACAAATGTGCACACTTATGACTGCTGTCGTAGGGAATATATTTGATAAGAATGGACAGGCAAATATGAAACTGTAGTATCAGTCTGTTTACTATTCCTTAAATTTAACCATATCTTGTAAATGCTCCAGATAGACTCTCCAAAGAAAATGCACCACTGATTTCTTATATAACATTTCAAAGTCTGCCTGAACTTTTAGATATAAATTCTGTGTTACAAGTGATTCTGACCTAAATGGAAAATGAAAAATTCTTATGTTAGAAAGTGGGTAGTAGATTAGCTTTTCTTCCTAGTGTAAAATATAAATGGTACCTACTGTAAGACAGAAGAGACAGTTTGATGTAGTGGCTAAGACATCAGGCTAGAAACTGGGAGACCGTGAGGTCTAGTCCCAGCTTAGGCACAAAGTCTCTCTGTCTCTTTCAGCCCTAGGAAACAGGCAATGCTAAATGACTTCCAAAACCTTTCAAAGAAAGCTGCAGGAACTTAACGTACCCAGACAGTCTCAAGGAGTTAAGACTGACTCAAAGGCACCAAAAGCAAAAAACACCACACCCTAAGACAAATTATTCTCCATATGGCAGAAAATCTCACAAACACCACTTCCCAAATTGGCAGTAAAGACACAATAAACAACAAATTAAATAACAGCTTATTGCCTTTTCATGACACCCAGAATCAGCTGCTGAGATGGCTGCCTTTCTCTGCCTAACAGGAAAGCTGGTCCAGGCTGGTGGGATAAAGTTTATGCAAACTCTGACAGGCTTAAGCAGTGTCAGTTTCATCAAGAACTTAGATGTCTCAGACACAGACGTCATCCGCCAGCCCATTCATATTCCAGGAATTCAGGAATAAATGCCTAGATTTTTGCAATTACTGAAAAAAATGAGCCCATTTAAAGCTTCACTAGAGAAAGGTCACTGGTTAAGGCCATCAAAAAGAAGGAAGACAGGAAGACTTAAGGCTTAGCAGTGAACGACTTGGAAAAGCAAATCCCACTGTTATCTGAGCAGGGATGTCCCAGAGGTTCTTAAGCCTAGGCAACTCTGGGGTGGACCCAGGGAAGAAGGCACATCTCTGGAGGCACCCTCGGCAAAAAGGAAAGCACATATGTCTGGACGGAGGAGACAAAAAGAGGGGAAGGCAGTCTGGCCGCCCCGTTTCGCGGGAACCCCAGACCCTCGACTGGCCTCTCCCCCGACCGGTCCGGGATAACTGTGGCAGACAACGCGGTGCGGCGACCTTTCTGCGGAAAGCCCCTCCCCCAGGCTGTCCCGGACCGCCTATCCCTCCCCCCGCGATAAATGCCTCCCGGGCGCTCCGCATCGCCTTGCGCCGCGCCTTCCCTCTCGCCGAGACAGGCGAGGAGGCTGAGAAGGGGTCCCAGGCGGTGGGCTCCCCTTCCCCGCCTCGGCCCGAGGCCATGTCCACGGGCTCGCTGAGCGATGCCGAAGACCTTCCCGAGGCGGAGATGCTGGGCTGCTCCGGCAGCCTGAAAATGGACCGCTGCCGCTCACCGGCCGCCCCCTGCGAGAGCCCGGCCGAAGGCTCGGCCGGCGACCGGGGCTCCCCGGGCAAAGGCCGGGGCGCGGGCAAGGCGCGGAAGAAGGCGTCGGGCAAGAAGAGCCCCCTGGGGTCCTCGGGCCAGGAGGGCAAGCAGGTCCAGCGGAACGCGGCCAACGCCCGCGAGCGGGCTCGCATGCGGGTGCTGAGCAAAGCCTTCTCCCGCCTCAAGACCACCCTGCCCTGGGTGCCGCCGGACACCAAGCTCTCCAAGCTCGATACGCTCCGCCTGGCCTCCAGCTACATCGCCCACTTGAGGCAGATCCTGGCCAGCGACAAGTACGAGAACGGCTACCTTCACCCGGTCAATCTGGTGAGTGGGGCGGGAGGGGGGAACCCGCGCCCCGAGCCCGGAGGACGCGGCGCCGCTCGCACCTGGCTCCGCGCCCCGCGGCGCCTCGGCTCCCTTCGCTCCCCCTCCCGGCGGCCAGGCGGGCACCCTGGCCGGAAACCGGCCGCCCGCTCCGGTGTCCGCGGCGGGGAAGGCAACGGCGACCTCCGGGAGCCGCGGCGAAGAGCCTCGTCCGCCTGGCCCGCTCGGCTGCCCCACGGGGGGGATGGCGTCGCGCCCGGCTTGTCCCGAGCACGCGAGGCCGGGGGACTGCGAGAACCGTGGGCAGAAGAGTAAATAACACTAAAAACATAATTAATCGTTAGAGGCAGCCTTCTTCTCTTCTCTTCTCTTCTCTTCTCTTCTCTTCTCTTCTCTCTCTTCTCTTCTCTCTTTTACCTTCCTCTTAATGAGCCTCGAAATCAAAAAATCGGATTGCGCCACAGAACTATTTCCAGCTGTCCCCTGTCTCGGTCGCTTGGTGGTCACTGAAGGGAACCGTCCCGTCTTCCTCTCATCAAGTATACTAATTGATCAGAATGGGGGGGATTCGATTTATTGACTTCACGGCGTCAGTCGGCGGGATTTGATTTCTGCCAAGTGTTAGAGATTACCACGATTAGTACTACTAAAACAACTAAGCCGGCTGCTGTTATGCTAGTAAGTCGCAATTTAAACCGCTTTTCCAAAATGCAGAATAACAACATTGGATTTTAAATAAAGGAAAAGAGACGCCTCCCTTTTTTTTTCTGCCTCTTTTCGCACGTCCCGTCGCCAGGAGCTTTTTTTTTTCGTAGATTATGGCTATTCGGGAGCGGAGGGCGGTGTCGACGGCACACCTTCAGATTTACAACCACCTTCTCGACTTGCATCACGAAAGGGGCCACAGTCCGTTTCTAGGTCATGAAAGAGGAAGAGAGAAGACGGGGATGTTTTAAAGTGGCTTCGAATAGTTACGAGCCTCTCCACCCTCCGTTTAGTAAATGTGAACTGGGATAAGGAAAAAAAAATTGGATATTTGGAGAGCCCGTTATTTCTGGCAACAGGAGTTGATCCTAAACAGGGAAATATTTAGCCCCAGTTTGTGGCTGAAACGACCACAGTTGCTGCTAGAGAGAAGACCTTGGTTAAAAAAAGTTTAATTCAGGCTTTTTTAATGGTAGAACCCTCCTTACCTGAAAAGAATCTTGCAGGGGGGCATAACATTTCGTTTTCTATCTTTTCTAATTTATTGGCTAGTATATCCTGACAGTTTATTTTTATTGTGGTTGTATATATAACATAGAATTGTATGTTTATATGATTAATAATATTAATTTATGTTAGTGATAACGGTAGAGGCTTCATGCAACTGATACCCAGTAAACATCTAAAAAGTTACTGAAAACAAAACAGGCTCAGAGTCCAAAACTGTTTTGACTGGTAGATTTGGGGATAAGGGTGAGATACAGTTGACCTTGCTATTATATAATAGTTGGTCAAACTATTATATAATTATTATATAAATATTGTATATGATTATGTAATTTTAAAAGACATTGAGATTTGTTAATACAATAGCATGACAATGATCAATAATTCCTGCCATCACAAAACATATAATCTACATAAATTTTATTTTGCTGAAAGGTTTGTATTTGTGTCATTTTTTAATATCCATCTAATTAAGATGATTTGTTATTATTGTTAAACAGTAAGGAATGGAATTTTATTGTTCTAGAATTATACTTTCATTATGCCCATCAAAAAGGCTTCTGACCTCAGTGGAACTTTGGTAGTTGCAAACTGAAGTATATAGTAGAAGAGAAC